>BQNB010115934.1:0-21459 GCA_026074375.1 Tanacetum coccineum
ATTATAATCCTACCTGAGCTTCTAGTACGATAATGTTGACACATTCGGTTCTGTTTTATACAATGTGTGCAGCAACAGTATAACTCAATTATACCGAGTAAGTGCCACACTTCTATACATCATACTATCTCAGCATTTCTATAAGAAAAGGTTACAAAACCGACTAGAAAAATCCAGAACCGTTGTGGCTTGCCGACCCTGACATCTTGGCAAGGCGACCACACCCAGATTGTGGCCGCAGCTATGGCAGGTGTTCGGCTTATGTATTAAACGTCATCAATAAAAAGCTTATGAGAAAACTTTGGAGCAAACAATTGTTTCAGATTCGGGTTCCATATATAGCATTAATATTATCAAGCGGTGTCCGACATTGTATCGAACCTGTACTCAATCTCAGTTATCCTATTCAACAATATGAGCGGGGTGTTGGGAGATTGTATGTGTTTCAAGAGTTATTTGTTGGAATAGAGGCTGCTAATTTCATAAAGAGGAATGGGCTGTGATGATTGTTGTAATCTGAGCAAAATGAAATGGGGCATTGAGTATCCAACCGTAACTTGGCTGGGCAATGACCGGATGGCGTAGTACAAATGGTCACTATGCAACCGGGTTTCTTTGCAGCCATGGCGGAATTCGGATCTTTCTGTCACCCTACCCCCTTTTACACATCTGAGCCTAAAATGTATCATATATAAATACAACAGTTTGTCGTATTCATTTTGTGAGATGAAGTGCAGTCAACATTTAGAATAGAGTTTAGTTTGAAGGTTTTAATTACTAAATCAGTGTTTTATTAAAACCCTAAAAAATGGGGAAAAACAAATTAGGGTGTTTTGTTATCTGAAGGTTTTACATTGCCTTATGTTGTTTTCAGCTAATGGTTTTGATAGCCGTTTGCGGCTAAATGTTAGCGAACCTGACTTCTTGAGTGTTCGTTCGACTATTTTGGGCGTTTAGCACACATTTGGGAAGTTGGTGAGGCTGTGATGACTACGAAAGGCCTCGACAAAGCTGAGACTGTCTGTATCTTAGCGGGGCAACTTATTACGATTGCAGCCATGGCGGATGTTGCCTCTTTGTTCGATTATAATCCAACCTGAGCTTCCAGTATGATAATGTTGACACGTTCGGTTCTGTTTTATACAATGTGTGCAGCAACAGTATAACTCAATTATACCGAGTAAGTGCCACACTTCTATACATCATACTATCTCAGCATTTCTATAAGAAAAGGTTACAAAACCGACTAGAAAAATCCAGAACTGTTGTGGCTTGCCGACCCTGACATCTTGGCAAGGCGACCACACCCAGATTGTGGTCGCAGCTATGACAGGTGTTCGGCTTATGTATTAAACGTAATCAATAAAAAGCTTATGAGAACTTTGGAGCAAACAATTGTTTCAGATTCGGGTTCCATATATAGCATTAATATTATCAAGCGGTGTGCGACATTGTATCGAACCTGTAATCAATCTCAGTTATCCTATTCAACAATATGAGCAGGGTGTTGGGAGATTGTATGTGTTTCAAGAGTTATTTGTTGGAATAGAGGCTGCTAATTTCATAAACAGGAATGGGCTGTGATGATTGTTGTAATCTGAGCGAAATGAAATAGGGCATTGAGTATCCAACCGTAACTTGGCAGGGCAATGACCGGATGGCGTAATACAAATGGTTACTATGCAACCGGGTTTCTTTGCAGCCATGGCGGAATTCGGATCTTTTTGTCACCTTACCCCCTTTTACACATCTGAGCCTAAAATGTATCATATATATAACAGTTTGTCGTAGCCAACAGAGAGAAAAAAAAGATGTCATAGTTTTTGTGGGCTGCGAGATTTTGTGTATAGAGTGTGGTTTCGTATGCTTTTATGCGTCGTGCAACACGTGTAACTTAGATAAGTAATGTTACTGTGTCATCAATTGAATGATCTGATGGATTAAAAAAATATTGTTCTACTAAATGTGTGACAAACTTTTAAGGGTTTTAGTATATAGTGTTATTTGTTGGATGAGGCATTTGCATTTGCTGTGTGTGTCAATGTCATGTTTGGTTCGCTGACGTTTTGTAATGCTGATATGGCTACTAAAAAAGCGCAAGTACGAAAGGCAACAAACTCCTTTATCTCTTAAATGCTGCAACAGACTAAAAAAAATATTCGTGGTTCTGTTGGTGGCAATTTTGAAACGAAATGAGTGATGTTGTGTTGTGTGACTGTCCTGTGTGAATGCGTGTATTGTTACTTGCGTATTTGCAGACGACACACGCTCTCATGTCATCTGTGGGTGTGTTAGTTGGGGCGTTATGCTGTCATTCACTACCGCATGAAACGTTGTGTCGCTACGAAATCAAGTGTTGAATATAAAAGGCTATGATGAATTTTAGCATGTTCGACCAAACCCGTAAACATCCTTTTCTTGGCGGGGCAAATGCGTTTTATGCTTATGGCTAATCAAAGCTTGCTGCTATACTGTACAATAACGCTCTAACAAAACGGTTACAGTTAATATCAATGAATCATATGACATGGTCATATGTGGGACACAGAGAGATTGTCACAATGTAGTGTTCAAGAAAAGGAAAGACAGTCCCTAGAATTACAATAACATGTATGCTATTTATCTGTTTGTTTATGGTATTCATGTTGCATTGTGAACAATATCTCTTAACTTATTGGTATTTTTTTTAAACGATCATGTAAATCCTGTAATCTGTTTTAGCATACAGCCGCTGAAGAAGCTATCTTATATAAAGATGAACTAATAAGGGAGGCACAAGCTTGAATCATGTCCAGCCAATTACGCCCACCAACAGCCTTCTCAAACTCCTCGCAGATGAGATCGTTAAACAATATGGAGAAGATAGCAACAGGTTATGGTTAGTGCTTGAAGCAAGCGCCTTTTGCGAACCTTAGCGTGCCTTGGCTACCCACAGAATAGATTCACATTTGACCACATAGTTTGTGAGACAATATCACAGTTACTGGAATTTTATACATTCTTGTACATTTGACATATTACAATTATCAAATGAACATAATAATGTGTGTTACGTAAATTGGTTGCTATTTTTTCGTAATCTAATACTATATCATGTGTTCAGGCATTTTCAGGAAATGCTCTTCAAGGTTGATGGACTGTCCCGTGTTTTATCGCATCATCTCTGCTGACGTAAACAATAACCACAATGCCCATGCCCCCAAGTGCAAAGAACAAAGTAAGGCATATAATTACAGAGGTTTCCTTTATTGTAAGTTTATGTTACCATGGCAAAATCTTAATCTTGATTACTAATATGAAATGTGACTAAGGCAATCGGTAAGTTCTGATAATTATACTTGATGAAATAAGAAACTACTTATTTTGTTTTCGTCTCGAATTTTAGCAAGTAGTTCAAAAAAATTCAGCAAGAACCTATAAATGAGTCAATTTGGCTGTACTGTTTTCATTTGGTAAATGGGTTAAAAATGCGCTCTTTCCAGTAAAGTACTTGCAGGCGGAACTGCTTTTTAGATAATTGATCTTTCATATAGCAACTTTTAGACTGTTTTTTTTTGTATTCGTTAATGTTTCGCAGCTGCTACTGCTAAACAGATAACTTCCGAGTTCATTATCTTACCAACGTGTTTTTCAGGGTGTCAGTTGCAAACAAGTGGCAACAGGCAAATCTTATGTTGGTCTCTATGTACCAGGAGTCATTGCAGTTCGATACCGATGCCATACAAGCGACTGTAGTGCGAAACACGGCCAGGAAAACATTATCCCATGCAGCAGAAATGTTGGTCAGGTAATGGCTCCCAACTAGAGAGTGTTAAGGGGTGTTTGGGTAAGAGACTAGATCAGACGTATATTAGCTTCTGATCAAAATGCATGAACACGCGTTAGCAAAAATGTTGACCAGGGTGTTTAGGAGAGAAATGAGCTAGAAAGCGTGAATATAAGAGCATAATAAACTTCCTAATACAGTCATAACATACCATGTTATATGTTTCATGTTACGGTGAATATTCTATTGGCGAATGTTTGTGTAGCATCTGTCTTTGTGTGGACATAAAAATTAAACCATTTAGTAGCAACTTATTAGGATGATGACAACCATTTTTTCCAACTGGTATGTTTTCACTCATTCCTGTAATTGTGTGTTCATACTTTTTTAAATTAGACTACAAAAAGGAAATGCTAACAACTACCCTTGCAATTTAACAATATGTTCTATTTTCGGGAACTACATATTCAGATGGTGATGGACTGATGGTGCTTAATGCGTTGGTTGATCAGAGTAACTACCTACTGGGAGAAGGCGGTGTCAACACACACTCAAATATCACTTTTAACGAAAAACACCTATCACCGAACAAGAAAGAAACTTTTATAATGGAAAACATAATACACAAAACACGCCGCAGCGAAGCGCGGGCTCAAAATACTTGTTAGTTATCAATTGATTTCAGGTAATCATGAAAGATTATTTTAACTTAATTTATTATATAAGTTATATCTGCCAACAAAGCTTAAAACCATTGACAATGTTTTTATAAGAGATCGATTTGTGGTATTACGTAAATAAATTACATGTTAGCCCCGTGAATAGAAAATTATTAATGCTAAATTACGATACAAATAAATTAATGAAACAATATAAAAGATATTTAATTTTTGATATTATGTAAATAAATGGTAAGAGATTGATTTGTGAGATTATTTAAATAAATGATACGGAGTATGTTAGATGTATGAATATAAAATATTAATGTTACATTATGATACAAATAAATTAGTAAAACACTACAAAATGCATTTAATTTTTGATGGTATATAATTTTGAAAATATTTCCCTTTGAAAAAGAGTAAAATTAACAACATAAAAACATGTGTAACAACAAACACACTTAACATTTTACGGCATTTAATAAAAGTATGATAACAAAAATTACTTTTTGTATTAACACTTATAAAATATGAGATATATGTTTCGAAAACCATGAAAAAAGAGTTTTTAATTTCTTGTGAAAGGTAACACGTTGATCGATTGTTGAGATTATGTGAATACATGATATGTTAGATAAAAGCCGTTAAATTAGAGTACCCTCATTGGCCACGGAGCTTCACCTGCCTTGACTCCAGGCTATCCAAAAGGATAGCCGGCCCTGAGAATAGTCGGCTTGCAATGTCAAGTCAGGGTTATCAAAAAAAAGAAAGAGTTGTCTATGCAAATAATTGGGTTATACTATTTTTCACTATAACATTACATGTTGTAATGTAAGTTTGACCCAATTAGTTTGGAATGGGTCGGTTTAGAGGATCTCTCATCTTTAACATGTCAAACATATAAATTTTTAAAAGAATTCAAGTTCACATGAAATAGCATGTTTGAGATATGTTTCGATAACCTATAAAATAGCATGTTTGAGATGATCACAAAATATATTATTTAAATCATCCACAAAGAAAACTGTATTATCAACAAAACTTAGATTTGGGGCAATTTTATATTTCCTTCTCTTTTCACCATTAATTTCATATTTACCCAAACATGCATCAAAAGTGTGATACATCATGCATTCAAATGTTGTAATTTGAGTATATATGAAATTATTAGTGAAAATAGGGGGAGATATGAAATTAATCCTAGATTTTATAATCATCACATAAATTCTAGGTATTTATATTCATTTTTGTTTGGAAAAAAAAGAGGAATAAGAAATTTGCAGGTCATCTCTAATATAGGAATGCATGTTTTGACTCGTACAAAAAGTTACTCATTTCACTATCTTAAACCAAATGCATTAATTTCTATTATGCATTTTAAGAATAACTCAATGAAATACTACCTTAAAGAGGAATAAGAATTTGATTGTACAACATCAAAGAGTTCAAGAATAGTTGAATTTATTAAAAGAGTTCAAGAATAGTTGAATTTCATAAAAGAATTCAAGTTCACATGATTATATGAAAAACTATGAAATCGATCGAAAATGTATTATCAACGGACATTTAACATATCAATGAATGATTATGAATAATATGTACGTAAAGAATCTTTTATATGAACTCGGTATAATAATGTAATCAAAAGATATGAGATAAACGTAGCAAATCAAAACGAATAGTTTTATGCACGTTCAAAAATATACGGTACTTTGAAAAAGTATGCGTTTAGAAATTACAAAAAAATTAATCTAATAAGAATGGCATACGCTACAAAAATGATAAAAGTTTTATGATATGTTTTTTAGCCCAATATCTACATGTTTATGCAATTTATCAAAAATAAATGCTCACATGTTTATGTAATTTACCAAAAATAGATACTTACATGTTTTGATGAATAGGTTAGTATTCCTCAAACTATTGGCCATTTAGTATCTGAGAGGCGGAGATAAGTTGCGATTAAGTTGAAAGACTTTTTACAATTCAAGTTTTGAGTTGCAGAATAGATATTAGAGATGCTATCAAAAAATTTATTATAAATGTAATAAATGTAGCTTGTTTGCAACCTTTTATAGTTTTCTATAGCTATTTTTTAGATCAATGTAGTATACTTTTGAATTTCATCTTTTTTTAATGGCAAAAGATAAATATATTAATAAAAGGCTACTAGCAAGGTGCTAGAAGCCAGAAAAGTACAAATAAAATACTAGAAATAAGCAAAAAACCTAGACTAACAATTTCTCAAGGCTTTAACTGCGAGGGCTACAAAAAGGATAAAAAAAACTCTTGCCTATACAGGAGAAGAGAAAAATCCCAGCTCACGGAGGCCGAGCAACTGGTTTTCACTCTGGAGCGTTTTTTATGCAACCCCAAGTAAGCCTCGGGGAACACGAGAGGATAAAAACAAACGTCATCCTAAACCATTACTCGAGAGAAGCATAGGGGATTTTAGCCAGTCAATCCAATTGCAGATCATGTGACCCCTATGATGAAGCCAAGAATACGAGGAAAGGCGAATGTTGTCGAAAATGTCACTTTTCCTCATCGGGTGTGAATGAAAAGTAACACTGTTACGATACCTCCAAAGCCACCAAAGAAAAGAAGAAAAAATAATTGATAAGCGTCAAGACTTCCTTTTAACCACCTGCCACGAAGTAAACCAACCTTTCCAAAGCTCATACGAAGTAAAAGGAGGAAAAGAAGTATCACACCATTTACGAACAAGCATCCAAATGTCCTTGGCAATATTGCACTCAAAGAAAATATGATTTAAAGATTCCACGTTACCATTGCAAGAGGGACAAGAGATCGCCTGAATATCAATACCGCGGGAAGAAATATTCAACTTATGAGGTAAGCGATCCAATATCAGTCTCCAAATAAATATATTGACCTTTCGAGGAATGTTTTTGTCCTAAACTACCGATGGAGCCAAAGAAGGGAATATATTCGAATCAATAATGCATCGAGCATCCTTTACAGAAAAAGTTCCATCAGTGCCCAACGACCACACACAAGTATCTTCAACTTCATTAATTTCTGCAAATTAATTTCAAAAAGCATGTCGAGTAAATCAGCAGAATTTCAAGCTACAAGGTTAGGCCTCGACCAATTCTAACGCCATTGGCCATGATCAGTTCGGTCAATAATAAGACAATCTTTCTCACTCTCCAATCGGTATAGCCTATTATATCTAATATAAAAGGAGAATCTCCTACCCTTGGTATCTTTCCAGAAACGGATACGCATGCCACAACCTGCTTGGAAATGCAATGAACTATTAGGAATAATGTTAATTGAGTGTATAAAATTAGAGGAACCAACAATTCTAGCCTACGTACTGTTATAGATGCAACCATTGTTATCAAAGCCACCTTCATGACCATGTAAAGCTTTGATAACTTTAATCCAGAGCGTATTCTTGTGCGATAACAACCTCCAACGCCACTTTTGGAGAAGGGTGAGGTTAAAAGATTTAAGACTACCGATGTTTAAACCGCCGTTATCGTAAGAAGAAAGGACATTTTTCCATTTAATCCAAGCTAGTTTTCTAGCTTCGTGAGAACCTCCCAAAAAAAACATTGCTCGGGATCTTTCCAAGGAATTTAGAATAGATTCAGGGACCTTGAAGATTGAGAAGTAATAGATACCGAGGCTACCAAGAACAACTTTTATTAAGGTGTGACGGCCCCCTATAAAAAGGAGATTAACCTTTCACGAAGATAACTTCAATTGAAACCTGTTCAATAAAACCTGCCAACTCGATGTCAAACTCATATTAGAAACAATGGGTAACCTAGATAAGTAAAAAGAAAGGATCCTTAAGCGTATCTAGAATTACTGGCCATGGAAGAGACATCGACATATGAAACCCCAATGCCATAAACATTAGATTTTTTAATGTTAATTTTTAAACCCGAAGCTAAGTAGAAGACCTGTAAAACACGAATGATATTGTCTAAATCATTAGCATTCCATTCGGTAGTGATAATCACGTCGTCGGCATAAAATAGATGAGATATAGTTACTTCAGGAAAACTGAATTTGACGCCTCTTATAAGACCCGAGCTAACTGCGGTAGAGAGAGCGTTATGCAACCCCTCCATAACAAGAATAAAAAGAAAAGGTGAGTGAGTATCTCCTTGCCTGAGGCCATGTTTGATAGAAAATTATGAGGTAGGACTACCATTTACAAGAACTGAATCCCGGGAAGAGGATAAACAAGCTCTATTCTAAGAATGCCATTTAGAACCAAAGCCAAGATTAAGAAGAACAAAGTCTACATATTTCCAGCTCACTGAGTCAAAAGCTTTCTCAAATCATCCTTGAAAATTAACAACTTTTTTTTTAAACAATTTGACAATCTCACCAAGAATAAGAGGACCGTCAAGAATTTGATGACCAGCTATGAATGTCGATTGCTCGTGACTAACAATCTTATCAATCACCTTGGCTAGCCGATTAGCTAGAATTTTAGCTATGATTTTGTAATGAACGCCTATGAGAGAAATGGGACGAAAATCTTTGATGAAAATAGGGTTGCTGATGACATCAAATAACGTCTATTTTATAGCATCGTTTATCATACGATATTAACCCATTTTGTATAGTTATTGCAAAGAATTGTTACTTAATCGTTTATATTTAAGAATTGCAGTAATTGGTGAAACATAGCAAAAGGCGCGCGTTCTGAAGCTTAAATGAAGATATTTTGAAGATTACTATTCTGAAGACCAATACGCCGTATCCATAAAAAAGATACGGCGTATTCGTGCCTGCACTCACCAAAGACCACAGATGGAATAAAGCCCAATACGCCGTATCCAGAAGATCTCAATATGCCGTATTCAAGATATGGATATAATATAATATTCTGGAAGATATCAAACGTGGTCCCTACTCCAAGAAATCCCTAATACGCCGTATCTAATCCCTTGGATACGCCGTATTGAACCGACTTCCAGACCTTATAAATAGAAAACTCAAAAACGAGTTTTAAGTGTGCTAAATCATATTCTCGATACCTAAACCACAAAAGTCAATTTTTAGAGGAGAAAAAGAGCAGAAGAGGTCGAGCAACGTATTCAATTCCATAGGAGACATCGTGTAATTCCATATACTTTAGTAATCGTTCAGTTTTTGGTATCATTCGTTAACTCGGTTAGTTTACCTTGGCTAAATAATTGATTTTGTATTTATTATGACGTTTAAAGGCTAATACCTTTGGGTATTAGCCATTATTATGAAGATCTGAATGTTTGGTATTTGTTTATCTCAATTTCTTGATTTATCGTTGAATGCTTGTTTATGTTTATCAATTTATACTTGTTTACGCGCTTTTGTATGCGACCTATCATTCAACTGGATCTAGTGATACGGACCAAGTAGATCTAGAGTCTGGGATAGCTCTCCATATAGTAATTTATACATCTAGAATCATAGGATCACAAATATTGTCCTTCTAAATCTGTGTCTAGGATACGCTTCGGGCTTAACTAGTTAATTGGATATTGCCAATGGTTTATTGATCGTGTTGACTAGCAGGTGACCTAGATAATTCAACAAGTAACATTCTGATTCCATTGGATAGTTGGACAAGTGGACTACTAGTGTATAAATTTCCATTAAGCGGTAAGTGGGTAAAGTCTCTATAAACTAGGGTTTAACAAGATCACCATTTTTATTTTTATTTTTTTTAAAACGATAATTTTTTCACAATCTCACAATATATTTCACACATGCCTCCAGCGAGGCTTGAACCCATAACCTTTTATGTTGGTGGGGAACTCACATACCCAAGTATACCCTTGGTAGCCAACTGAGCTAGCTCAGTTGGTTAACAAGATCACCATTGCTTTAATCCTTAAGATAGATTATAATCAACAAATAAGGATGCTTTATGCGGATGCTTTAATTGTGACAGAATTAATGTGTCTAGGTCTTAGGAAGAAGTCCCGCCTAAGTATTAAGAATGATATGCCACATCGAGAGAAGAAATCATTGCACTAAATAAACAAATGAACGTTCTAATCGGATTAATAATGGTTAATACAGTTATATTATATAAGGCTCTGCCTATCAATTTATACGTGTTTACGATCTTTTGTATGCGACCTATCATTCAACTGGATCTAGCTAAGTGGACCAAACAGATCTAGAGTCCGGGATAGCTCTCCATATAGTGATCTATACATCTAGAATAATAGTTACACAAGTATTGTCCTTCTAAGTATGTGTTTAGGTCTTAGGATAAAGTCCCGCCTAAGTCTAAGAATGATATGCCTCTTCGAGATAAGTAATCATTGCACTGAATAAACAAACCAACCTTCTAATCGGATTAATGATGGCTAATACAGTTTTCTATCATAAGGCTCGACCGCTCTTTTATCTTCTGTTAATTTGCTTGCGTGGGTTAAAGTGTCTTGAATTGATTGTAGTCACCAACCAAACCCGTGCCTGTCTCTCAGGCTGAAACCCCCTTTTACCTGCTAGAATTAGGAGTATAACTAACATAGGATTAGCATAGGTTTGACTTAGATCAGAATTAACTTAGATTAGATAACCAAGATATAAATAAATTGAGAGATTTAACCTCGCTTTAAGTGTTCGACACCCTACTTACCACGAAACTACCACCGATCGGGTACACTGCTCGTTAAAGTGTTGTTTTTGGTTTAGTCGGCAAAATATAAATTTAAAACTTGAATCATAAAATATACACCACACAACGACACATCAATTTTTTGGCGCCGCTGCCGGGGAGTGAAGTTGTTTAATTCTTATTTATTAGTGTTTTAGTTTAGTTTAGATTAGTTTAGATTAATTTGCATATTTGCGTGTTTGTTTTTGTGTGTTTGATTTTATGCATTGTATATTTTTGCATATTGTGTGTTTGTGTGTTTTCTGGATTATTCAAAGTACGCTGTAAAAAAATTTCAAACCAATACGGCGTATTCAATTTATTAGATACGGCGTATAATTTTTTTTCAAACCAATACAGCATATTCAACTCTATCATCAATACGGCGTATTCAGTTCACTGAATACAGCGTATTAAGCTATGTGATGTATTTTTATTACAGGTTAAAATGGACCACCCCAACATTACTATGGAAGAATACATCAGGCTTGAGGAAGAAAAAGCTCGTAGGCGTGGTAAGGTGTATAACTGGGAAACTGCTATGTATGGTAAGATCTGGGATAATGAAGACGTTCACGACCTCGGATATGTTGAAACTGAATTCCCAGCTATAGTCTTTAACGACACGTTAACATTTGAAGCAACACTCTCGTGTGAGCCTACAGTAAGTTCTCTTAAGGACAATGAAATTGACTTTAGAATATCGTTTGACGAATCTGATGATGAAGATTACACGGTAATTTATGACAAAAATTCATTTTACTATAAAATAATTTATGTCAACGATTTGAAAATGGATTCATAAAATGATAATGAAAAAGTCAATATGCCTTCGTTTCCGTCACCCTAGCCTACGGTCAGTTGTTTTGATGATTTAGACTTCTTTAAAGATTTTGAGAATGAATTTCCAGCCATTGTTTACAATGATGCTCTAACGTCTAGATCAGATTTCTTAACTGAACCTACTATAAGTCCTTAACATATCGATGAATTTAATTTGAAAGATGAAACATTATTGTCCGAATGTGATGAAGAGGGACAAAACGTTTTATACTTTAACGATCTATTTTCTTTTAACGTAATTTCTCCTGATGATTCAAAATCGGATGAGGACAATGATGATGATAAAATCAATATTGAACACTCTTCGGGGGATTTATCTATCAAACCATTACCTGATGTAATAAATACCGATGATGGTGCATATGCATACGGGTCAAATAAGCTTTTGGAAACAAGTAATGATACATCTAATAAATTTTTCAAAACTGAAATTTTTATCAAGGAATTAAATTTTAATATCATGACTTGTAATTTTATTATCAACGGGATGCTGTTAAATCTTATTAAGAATTTATATGTGCCATTTGGCATCCCGTTCGACCCCAAATTGTTTTATAAGGATGGGATTAAATTGGGGCAAGTCTAACTTAAATATTTTTCTGTAAACAAAAGTGCTTGCCGGGAGACAACCCGAAATGTATTTTCAATTTTTATCGAGTCTGTCTTTCCAAATTTTCTATACGGCGTATCCAAACCCCATGGATACGGCGTATTGACCTTCTGGACGTTATCCAGTCTTTATTTTTCAGCACAGTCGATACGGCGTATTCGACATAGGTATCAATACAGCGTATCCTGGGAAATGGATACGGCGTATTGACTTTCTGTACAGTTTAGGTATTTATTTCTAGTCTAACCAAACGGATACACGGAGATAGAATTGCATTTGTTTTATGAGAATTATACAGGACCTCGTGAAAGAAATATCGACGAATATTGGTGGAGATACAAATCTGGAGATCTTGAAGTGTTGGAGTCTTGAAACTTCAAGGCGGTTGTTCAACATACAATCTTGCTAATAAACTTAACATGGAGAATCTACCGAGCAAATATTAGGGGAGTTTCTCATTCTAATTCTTTTTAATTCTCGTATTTAATGTTTGATCTATACAACGAGGGCGTTGTATAATTCAAGTGGGGGGATGGGAATTAGATGTTTACTTGTCCTAATTTTCACACTAAAATGCTTAAATTATGCTCAAATTTAAAAATTTTCAAGCATACATTTGTGAAATTACTTGATACATAACCCGCACACAATAACCCTTGTTAGATATTATGGGGATTTAACCTTATCCGTTTCTAAATGTTTACCTAAATTCCATAAAATATGAGTGTGCCGATGATGTAGTAGACTTTAGAACTTGGCTTGGTATATCTATTCGAGACCGCAGTAATAAGTACTATGGATTTAGATGGAGTAACTTGTTTAAATTGGTAAATTTTAGGATTACACCTAAATCGCCTTTACATGTTGACTACACTAGTTAGTTAACTCTCGTATAAACCCTTTGTTTACTCTCACTTTAAGAGTAAGATACCCCTAGATACCCCTAGAACACCCGTTGTATGAGCAATCCTTTAGGAAACGACACCAAATTATTTGTTTCTTTTTTTTTTTCTTTTTTTTTTTGTTACACCTTTACACCTTTGCGACCTGTTATGATTAAGTTTATTTACAGTTGTACGTTTCTTAAACTGTAAAGATTATAGTTTCCGAGTCTGTGTCAACCAAAAATTTTTTTTTTCTATCTTTGTACGGTTGGAAGAAATTTGACATCGCAAATGGAAATGTATATTATAGTCAAAACTTATGGAGTTTTACTACCAACGCCAATCTAATTGTAGTCCAAGAAAGAAGAATTATCGAATAAAATTATCCGAGAATTATTATGGTTCATGAAGATGTGAAATTTACCACGAGTTTCGTAGTATAGTGTTAGCAAAAAAAATTCAAAAAAATTAGAAAAATCGCAACAAAAAAGAGAGAAGGAAAGTTTAAAGATAATTGTTTCGCAACTACCGAAGGAATTACCTGGGAGTCGTTATTGTTGATACAAATCGACGATGTAGAGTATTGTATAAAGTAGAAGATATCGCCACTTGCCTTGTAAAGTATGTAAAGTATGGGATGATTGGGAAGTTGACCGTTACGGGAATGCCAACTTAGTTGTTGTTTTTTGATCTATGATCAAGACGTTGTAAATAGTCGTGTCTTTATCATGGTAACGGTCGGGAAAAAGTGTCTAGCAACTTGTATTTTAGACTTAATCTATTTGTTTTGTAATTTTTATTTAACAAACAAATTTATTTCCCTTTCTAATCATTAACCATGGGTTTTACGCGAATGAGGATGTGATTGAGCGTGCATGTTTATTCCGTCGTTACGGATCATATATGATGTCTCAGTTCTTGTGGTTATTACTCTTGGTGAAAGTTAGCAGATCCATACCCTATTATTACTCTACTAGTCCTACTCTTTAGCTTATTCGAGGTGGGAGTGAGCAGTCACATGTGTCTATCCCATCGTTATGGGTGTGTATGTGTGGTCTTTGTCGCTCTCCTGGAATATTGGTATCGATAAAGATTAGTTAGAGTAATCAACCCTAAGCCTTATCATACAAACCCATATTTACCTTTATAAACTTGTTACTCCTTAGCTTTAGAGGTGGAGATGTGTATCCTTGCCAAGCTTATGATAGAATACTCGTTTACGACTAAGCAAATTGAAGAATTAGTTACATGTTACCACATAGATTAGTTGAGTGATTTGAGTGTTTTCATCTTCCTATTTCGTATGATTTAACGGAAAATATCCTTAGGGATACATTTTTATAGACTTCTAAAGGCTACTTGAGGACAAGTAGGATTCAAGTGGAGGGATATTTGATGACATCAAATAACGTCTATTTTATAGCATCATTTATCCTATGTAATTAACCCATTTTGTATAATTATTGCAAATAATTGTTACTTAATCGTTTATATTTGAGAATTGCAGTAATTATGGAGTCATTGGTGAATATTAGCAAAAGGCGCTGATGTGTGCTAAAACACACATCCTTTTTACCTCGTAAAACACTATTAACTAGACTAAAAATACTAAAATATGCTTAATTATATTGCAAATATGTTTGTTTGGTATTTTTATGTCTTGCAGGTAAAACGGATTGATAACAAAGCAAAAACAGAAATTTTCAGGTTCGTTTCGATCAAGAGTGATTATTATTTAAAATAATGACAAAGTCGTGAAAAGTCCCCGAGCATGCCATTGGAAAGAGCGCGAGAAAACGAGTCCAACGGTGCCCTCGAATTTTAGTGGGCCAGCCCATAACCCATTTAAATGTGCCACGCCAGCCATGTTATTACTAAGGCCCAATTAAAAGTCCAAGCCCATTTTTAAGTCCAAATTGTAATCTGATTTAGGGAGGAGATGGTGACGTCACTGTCACATGATCTGAAATTAATTCCATGAAATCACGTGACCTAGCACTACACATGGGAGAGCGAATAGAAAGTCGACGCGTGGCAAGGGGATGTGCTATAATAATTTGATTCATTTTAATTTGAAAGAAAAATCTGACGGATGTTATACTATGCGCACGAGGTACGCAGTTTAATGGGACACGTGTCTTGCATCGAAAGGCCACTTTTGTTGCAGAATTTGGTGATCTGAGGGAATAACAATAAAGGCCAATTGGTCCGCCAAAGATTTAATTTTCCTCTTCTTGTGGGAGATTAAATACAGCTCGACCCCCCCTCCCACATTTTGGCTGTTTGATTTTAGGAGTAGGAATTAAGATTAGTTTAGTTTTAGCTTATTTATCATTTTAGCTTATTTTTAGATTTATGGCAGCTTATGAAAGCTTATTGTAAAGCTGTTTCTCAGCTTATTTCAATTATGTAAGAGGTTTGTTTTAGCTTATTAATGAAGTTTATGTTTGTTGCTAAAAGTGCTTATTGCTTAATTTCTTTTCTTCCGAGTGCTTATTTCTGTTTTTGCTTATTCATACTCTGAGCTTATTTAAATCTGAATAAGTTTCGATAGTTAGCTTATAGTGTTTACTAAAGTTGATCGATTTAGCTTACGAGCTTGTTAAATTTGCGATCAAGTTGTTTAAATGCTTATTACGGTTTCTGGTAGCTTATTGATGATGTAGGTGTGCTTATTAGTTACTGATTTCGTTTTTAGGCTCATGTAGTTTATCTTTTAAGTTTCTAATATAATTGCTTATAGATTTCTCTTATCGGTTTTAGAATAGTAATTTTCGTTGCTTATTTCTCGTTTATAGCTTATATGAAACTGGTCTTTTGTTTTTTTTAAGTTAAACACATAACATTCATCATGAATTCAGTAAAGATCATATTCAAGAAGAGTAACAAAGTTTATACCGATTCCAAGAGCAAATGATGGCAATTTCACAAAATCCCAAGAACACTTGGATGGATTAAAACTTGGGAATATTGATGAACAACAAGCAAGTTCAACCAAATTCTCCAAGAACTTCTCCTAACTATAATTCTACTTTTCACTAAGAATGTAAGTGTTTGTGTGTGAGATATGAAGTTCCCTGGCACCAAAGGGGGTATTTATAGGCTTAGGAATACTTGGGGACCAAGTTGAGGGTGAATGCAGTCGATTTTGAGGCTAAATTCACGTTTTTAATGCATCAGACTAAAAGTGCGACGCATATTTTTATTTGTGCGCTGTACTTGGGATTTCTTACGAAGTGCGACGCACATTTTGAGAAGTGCGGCGTACTTGGTACATTTTTAGCTTTTAGACCAAAATCAAAGTTGTAGAGAATTCTTTCCCAGACGCGTGAGCGCTAGAATCGAGTCAATCCGAGTTCGTATGCTCAAGTTATGGCCAAAACAGTAGACATGTGTCGGGAGATCTTTATCTTAAGTTATTTCTTCGTTTAAGCTTCAATTCTTCATGTATTCTTCCGTTTTCTTCCACGACATGTACCATGAACCTATAATAGCAAATACACTAGATTAAGTACCGAAAGTTTTTATTATTAACCAAAATAGATATTAAAAAGCACTGATAATGCATATAAAAATATGTATAATTCAAGCGTTATCATGCATTCTCACAACTACCCATAACAGTATGAACATCGGCTGGTAAACCCAAAAGTATTATGTGTATTGCTTGATCATCAGCCTTAACCTGCTTTTGTTCAGTCTCATTGAGTTCATCATATATTTTGAGTATGAATTTGCCTGGTACTAGAGGTGTACGGGTTTCATCATCAGGTTGTATGATTTATCGGTATTGGTAAGGACCTTCAAGAATGGATTTTGCAAGAAGTTTTCTATTTTGTTTACTTTTACAGTAACGAATCACTCTGCTTTGCCATTGAACATAATCATCTTTAGATAGCAGAGGAGGCTATGTTTAGGATCATTGATGTGTGCTTAAACACACATCATTTATAACCCGAAAAACACTATTAATTGGACTAAACACATGAAATATGATAAATATTATTGCAAATATGTTTGGTTTGTGTTTTTATATCTTGCATGTAATACGGATTAATAACAATGCAAAAACGGGTAATTACGGGTTCGTTTCGATCAAGAGTGCTCAAATATCAAAATCAAGATAAAGTCGTGAAAAGTCCCCGGCAGCGGCGCCATTTTAATAAACGTATAAACGCGTGTCCTAATAATATATAGTATATCCCGTTAGATAAGAAAATTACTTTAGGAGGTGCTCGTGGTGTGGAGGTCCGTTTAACGGTGGGAATTGTCGGCGTTGTACCAATGTGAGTTTCGAAGACGAGTTTGTCCGTAACACTGATCCCATTTCTTATGATGAAACACCCAATTTTTCTTACCCACCTCTACAGCCCCAGTACGAGACATACTCGTGTGAGTTATGTGGGAACGATTCTCACTATGGGTTTGATTGTCCGCCACGGTTCCCGCTTGTCTATGAGCAGGAACCGAGCTACAATCAAAACTTGATGATAATTATTATCCACAAAATTCACCGAGTTTTTCTCAACAATATCTTTATTGTGAAAACTATAGGGGACCTCATGAGAATTTTCAGTGTCAACCAAGGAATCAAAATTACTTTGAGTCTAACCCTTGTTATAATCCTAATTCCTCCGGTTTTGACCAACCCACACAGACATCCATCGATCATCAACCTCCTAAAGAAATGAGTATTCGAGAATTGCTACTTCAGGAGAAACTTCATAAAGCTTTACAAGCCATTCATGAAAAGTTAAATCAACAAGAGTAGGCAGCTAATGTTAGTAATCATACTCCCGAGCCTTCACGACGTTTCAATTTTATTTGCTATAATGACGATGATGACGAGGAGAGTACTATTCCTTTGAATGAAATTATTTCTCAACTTCCTCCGTCTATTGCAATCACACCCGTCTTACCGACTATGGAGCCCGAGGACTCTCTCATCTTGGGGGATGAGAATCTTAGCACTATTCCTGAAAAGGAATCGGACGAATTAATGAACCTAAAAATGATAAATCTTTAATTCGCTTTTCTAATTCTTTCGGTTTTGACCAATTTCAACCCCCGCAATATACCGTCAATCATCCTATCTTTAATGCTCAAAATGAGCTTCTCAATTCTCAAAATGAGATTATGGAGCAAATGACATCCATATGTGATATGATTGGTCAATATATGCAAAAGAAGGAAGAAGAAAAGCGAATTGCGGAAGAACAAGCGGCTAAAGCTAGATATTGGAAGATTCCCATTTACTACGATGATGACGATGACGAGGAAAGTTCTATTCCCTTGAGAGATATTATTATTTCTGGACTTCCTCCGTGTGTTGCAATCACACCCGTTTTATCAACCGAGGAGCCCGATAACTATAGGGGATGAGCATCTTGACACTATTCCGGCAACGGAATCGGACGAAGTAATAAAGTATAGAGTTTAGATCCTTGTCCCAATCCTAAGTGAGTCCGAGGGTATTCCCGACAATATGTGTGAT
This sequence comes from Tanacetum coccineum, assembly GCA_026074375.1. Taxonomy (NCBI): domain Eukaryota; kingdom Viridiplantae; phylum Streptophyta; class Magnoliopsida; order Asterales; family Asteraceae; genus Tanacetum; species Tanacetum coccineum. Next base: position 18,903 of record BQNB010115934.1, read on the forward strand.
GTGCCTTTTTGTGATAATTCTCCGCCTCTTGACATTTCAAAAGATCAATTTGAGGATTTCTCCAATTCTAACGATGATTCCACTTCGATTGATGATGATTCTTTCTCTATTGATGACATCGAGTATGTTGGGGAATAACCTCCTGATTCTGAGCTCGTCAGCTTAGAGGTGGTGAAGATTGTTATCCCGGAAGTTGGAGGGATTGATACTGATATTTTTCAAACAATCAAAAACGATATTCTTCGTAAAAAATTGTTGAATGTCAATCTTCTTATTGCTAATATCGAAGCATTAAAAGATAATCCCACTCTATCTTCCGATTTCGTGACCAAGTCTTCCTCCACATCTCTTAACTTTTTCTTGGAGGAGACTAACACCTTTAATAATTCTTTACCCGGATCTGAAACTTTTTGCTTTAATCTAGAAGAGATTAGTAGTGGCAGTACCACTACTCGTTCTGATTATTCTCTTCCGGATTATGAATCTTTCTACGATCATATTAAATAGAAGAGTAGTGGCAGTACCACTACTCATGCTGGTTTTTCTCAATATGATTCGTTCATCTTTGATCTTTTGATCCATCCGTTTCCTCCTGCCGATAGGGGTAACTTTTATCATGAGAAGTTCGTCGATGAACTCGCTCACATCATATCTCCACCGGAGTATGATTGTTTCTACTTTAAAAATAAGCCCGAGCTGGGCGATTTTACGACGGATGTGGTGGAGGATATTTTTTATAACCAAACTAGAGAACCAAGAGTTCATGTACCTAATGTTTTGCCCACCCATCCTAACCTTCATCAGGATTCAGATTTCACTCTTTCTAGTGATTCCCTTGGATCCGACCTTGTAGTTTCTTTTCCTTCCAGAACTAGAAACAAGATTTTTGATCCAGGGATATTCATTGGAGTCCAATCCAAGATATTTCTATCACGGGATGAATTTTCTATCTCATTCATCCGTGATCCTCCTTTACCAGTGATTGACACTTTGCTTTTATTTTCATCCGAAAATGAGAACAAAGTTGTAAATCCTGGTATTCTTGCTGCAGGTGAGGAGAAATCTCCTCATCTCTCATCTCATCGGGGCTTGAAAGCTTTAAATGAAATCCCGATGATGATCTCTGGAGGGGACATTCCTAACTTGGATGTTCCATTTCTCCATTTCTATCCCCCTTGACCAGCTCAAGTATAGGGGATCGGGTCAAGCTAAGTGACCTTAAACAAGCGCTTCGTGGGTGGCAACCCATGCTTATCCCTTAGTTTTATTAATGAATAAGTGTGTTGTGAGGAGGCTCGCCTCTTCCATTCTCGTGTTTTGTGTTGTGTTATATGTCCAGGATTGCCCGAATTTTTGAAGTCTCTCGTGCTCGTGGTTTTGTCCTTCGTTCACAAGAGCTTCACATCCTCAGCTTCATTTTGGGAATCCAATATCCAAATCTTATTGACTAATGCTCATCTTTAGCACACTTAATAAACGGCTTTAGAGTGATGTAGAGACCCTTCTTAAAACATTGAGGACAATGTTTGGTTCTAGTATGGGGGGATCTATCGATTTGATTGTACCTGCAGTCGTTGTTTTCACGTAATCCCGTTTTTACCACCAAAATACCAAAAAATGAAAAAATTTAAAATTTTCAAAAAGAAAATAAGTGTTTTGTCACAATTTTAACTTTCCTGCTGGGTAGAATAAGAATAAATTTTGACTCGATCGAGCGTGTTGAACTCTAGCTTGTTCCTTAACTTTTAGACTAAGCATTCACGAAAATTCGTGAAGGACGAAAAATGATAGAGTTAAGTATGAGTTAGATGCTAAACAAGGATTATTTGGAAATCTTAAGAGCTCATGTGTGTAATTTGTGGCTTTTTTTCTCCCATAAGCTTCTAACCGGACAAATAATACGTGCTATTTTTGAAAATTAAACTTAAATCAACAATTTTTGAAGTATGGATGATATCAATAATTTTAGTTCAAATTTATACTTAAATTTTCTAAAACAAAATTTTCTCTATATCATGGTAAAAAAATGAAAAAAATGCGGTAATAATAATAATAAACTGTGGGCTGATAAAAGTTTACTACATCTTGCCGGCTCACAACCGATGTTGCAGTCTTCTAAATAAGGCACATAGTATTTATCCGAGACAGATAAAAGTTCGATGCATCTTGCCGGCTCACAACTGATGTTGCAGCCTTCAAAAAGGTTGAGGATTTCAATTGTATCATAAGTTATGTTAATGTTAAGCATGAAATAACGTGAATTAATAAATATAGGGAAACTCTCTTTTTCTTAAATTTAAATATGCTTTTGAACAAGACTATTTCGTTTTAAGTTGTGATTTTATGTATATACGGAAAGCCTAAGAGTTTTTGAAACCGAAGGTCTGTGAGTCTCGATACTAGTCTCTGTGGGGTGTCAAAAGACTGATCACTTAGCCGCAAGGTTGGGATGTGCCGAGACGAAATTCGCTACATGAGATGATCTCGCCTTTAAACTCATTATTCTCGGGTGGAACGTGAAGCATAGAAATTTTGCAAAACGTTTATCCATGGTTGA
>BQNB010115935.1:2952-21459 GCA_026074375.1 Tanacetum coccineum
TACACATCAATTAAAGCATGAGCTGTCCTAAGAAAAGGTCTCCCGAGTATCAACGGTACTCGAGGATCGGCTATGAAATCAAGAACAACAAAGTCGGCCGGAAAGTATTATTTTCCTACCTTGACAAAAACATTCTCAGCTACACCGGTTGGTTTGGAAATCGTACGGTCGGCTAATTCTAACACCATTTTAGTATCATTTTTTCCAAATGGAAAGAGGCATAAGATTTATGCTAGCACCTAAATCGGCTAGGGCTAAGCAATTATCAAACTCCGAAAAATCACATGGAATAATAAATCGACCGGGGTCACCTAGCTTTTCCGAAAGCTTTTTAAGGACAACCGCACTACAATTTTCATTCAAAGGTGTCTTGGTTAATTCGATTAACTTGTATTTGTTATTAAGCATCTTTTTGAACATCGGAGCAAACTTTGGCATATAAATGAGAGCATCCGCGAAACTTAGCTCAAAGTGAAGATTACGGAAAATTATTTTTCAAGGTGAGTCGTACTTCGTAAGTGACACAAATCGCAAGTTTTTGAATCTTTGGTTCGATTTGGGAACTTTTCAAGTTCACCGGAATTTATTTATGATAATACCACAATTGAAGGTATTATATGTTGGTGTTCTTTTATCAACTTTGTGTATTTTATTTATTTTTTTAAAAGGACAATTTTTTTATATTTTTTATTTTTTTATGTTTTTATGATAATTATACTAAAAAGATAAAGAAAATATTTTTTTACTTTTTATATTTTTTTTTTTTTTTGATTTTTGAAATATTTAACAAAAATGAAACTTTCGAGGACGAAAGGATCTTCAAACCAAATCAAAAACGTAAAACGACGGAATCTTTAACACAAATCCCCGGCAACGGCGCCAAAAACTTGTTGTAATAGTTAAATTAAAGGGTGCTTAGGTCAATTCATGAGCTCTCTAACACAAAATGAAGGACAATCATGTCCCCTTTAGAATCAAGTGATTACTTAACTCCTACCAATCAAAGTCCACGTCAACGGTGGGTTAAAGCACAAATTTAAGTGGTTTTATGAGCTAAAACACTCACAAAAGAAGCACACATGTCACATCAATAGAATGACACGGCTGGCAATCCTCAGGTGTCCACACTTGATCAAACTTGCCACAAAAATGAGGCTCAAATGAATTGAAGAAATGATGCCAGGGATTGAAAGTTGAAGAGCAGAGCAAGAGATCCTAGAAGCTTCTTTCAGCACCTATAAAAAGGCCTCACCTCTCACACACAAAAGGGGATCGATATCTAGTTTTTTTTAGTAATTTAGTCTAGCTTAAATTTCGTATTTTTCTTAAATGTAATTTTCCTTAAAATGTTTTGTAATCTCCTTTTCAAGTAATGTAATCAGTAACTTTTATTATGAAATTCAGTTTTTCTTAATCTCTCAAAGTCCTTTTTCATAAATTCTCTTGTCTCAATAAGCTAATAAGCTCATTTAAAGCTCTTTCAGTCTATAAGCTGAAATAGAGCTATTTGAATTCAGTATTAATCTTACCTAAACCTTAAATCAGTTTAATCTATCATGGATCTCATTGGATTAGAGCGTTTTGTAAGTTGAACTTAATAGGAAGAGATCCCAAGGACTTTACTCTAAGCTATTTTCATTATAAAAATAAGCTAGGGAGCTTGTAGCTGCCTTTATTGGTCCTCTTTTTTAAGTCTAGAAAGTTTGTAAGTTTCTCTTTCATTTCCCTTTAAATTTCTAGTTTTAAATAATGATATTATTGCTTGCTATGTTTAGATCTGCTTATTTGCTTATTCTCTTTGCTTATTAGTGCTTAAATATCTCTCCAAGTGCTTATTAGTTGTTTGTCCTCATCTGTTTTTTTTTTTGCTTAAATAAGTTATAGATCATTAGTTATAAATTTCTGTCATAAAAACTCATAAAATCCAAAAATATTTTTAATTAGATCTTAGATATTACTTATCAGTTGTTTAATCATGATGCTAAGTTTTTTAAAGCTAGTTTTATCTGTATTTAGTATTTGTTAATTTAATAATATAAAAAAAAATAACCATTAGATTCTCTTAAAGAGTTTTTCTCAAGTATTCCATATTCTAAAAGGGGTGTTTTGGTTTATGCACTCTTGATTTGGCACTAGCAGTACTAACCGTCAGTTATTACTAGCTGAACCTTTACACTACCAGTACTAACCATAAGTTAGTACTGTTAGCTTAGATTTTAGGAATTCAAGTAGGTGTTAAGTTTAGTTATAGCTTATCTTAAAATCAGTTTTAGTTTTCATTTTCTAGCTTATTTCATAGCTTAATTCTGTTCTTAAAAATTAAATTGCATCAGCAGTACTTTCAAGTGAAAGTACTGTTGAACTTTTACACTAGCAGTACTAACCTCAGTTAGTACTGTTGTGTTCTCAGCTTAATTTAGAACAGGTAATTTTAAGATTTAGCTGGCCAAATTCAGTAGGATTTAAGTTTTAATATAGCTTAATATAGTTTAAGTCTTTAAATTTGTTTTCTAGCTTATTGTCTCAGCTTATTTTGCTTTCAAAAGTCAATAAAAACCTGAAAAGTTCAAAAAACAGTACTTAGAATCTTTAGGCTTTTAATTTGTTAATTCAGCTCTTAAGTCTAGATTTTATAGCTTATTTAGATGGATAATAAGTAGTTCGATAAGTTCTTAAAGTTTTAAAGTCTAGTTTAGCTTATTAAGGTTTTTAGCTTATTTGGGTTTTGTGTTACCTTGTTTATTTCCTGAGTTTGCTTAGTTCATGATCAATTTCAGTCGCATAAAAGTAGTTTAAGCTTTAATTTCTTTTCATTAATAGATTAAGCATATCATAAGCTCGTTATAACTTCTTTCCTTTTTTATTTTGAACTAGTTTTGAGTTTTTTATAGCTTATTTTCTAAAACCAAGGGTTAAGCCCTCCTTTCTGTAACAGCTTAAAGATAAGCTCTTTTTGAGCTTATTTGTGAGTTTCAGCCCAAGTAGCCTTTATTAATTTTGATCCCACTAGCTTCCTTTACAACTTTACTTCTTTGAGTTTTTCGATTTTAAGCTCTTTTAAATTTTTTCGAATGCTTATTGGACTCTTATTGTGGTCGGTAGATTCTCAGGTAGAAAGTGTATCTTTTCATCTTAGTTGTTTTTCAGTTAGTCCTCCGTCATTTGTTAGTTTCCCAGTTAGTTTCTTAAGTCTTTTTGCACAATTAGTCCCGTAAGTTTAGTTTTCAATTATGTTCATTAAGTTTTAATTAATAGTTAGAGTTAAGTTTTAATTAGTTTAATTTAGTGAAATTTTAGTTTACATTTTTAAGGATTAAAATTGGTTTATTTGCTTAATTGTCATTATTTATTGCTTCTTAATTAGTGGTAATAGCTTATCCAAAATATCTTTGCTTCATTCAAATCAGGATCCGAACCTAAACGTGGTTTCAATTTCACTAGTCATTGGGGATAACGACCCGGGTGATCATACTTACCCGGTTAAACATACGTATATTATATATATTATATTATTTTTGTAAGTTTTAACTTTTTACCTTAGTTAAAGGTGAATAATTGGAATTTACCTAAGTAGTACTTTTTAATATATATTTTTATATGTACTAAAACTTCCAATCAGTTTTTGGCGCCGTTGCCGGGACAATTTTTTACGATTCCTACGTTCTGTGTTTGTTGATTTGGTGTGAAGAACCTTCGTCTTTAGTAAAGTTTCATATTAATTTAAATTCAAAAAATCAAAAAAAATTATAAAATATAAAAAGTAAAAAAATATTTTCCTTTTCTTCTTAGTATAAGTAAAAGATAAAAAAAATAGAAAAATCAAAAATATAAAAAAATCTTCCTTTTAATTAAAGAAATAAAAAATCACCAATTGGTAAAAAAAACCAAAGATAATAACATTCTCAACGGAGGTGTTTATCATAAGATAATTTTCGTGAACTTTCAATTTTTCCCAAATCTGTAATTAAAAGATTTACACTTGCCATTTGTGTCTCTACCAAGTACGCTCACCTTTGAAAAGAAATTTTCAAGAGCTACCGTGAAGTAAGTTATTAATTTGGTAAGTCTCTTTCGTGTACCGGTTTAAAATTCATTAAAACAAATAAAAAAAAATTGTTAGTGTAAACTTTGCTTTTAAATTGTTAGTTTTTCTTTTTATGCGCACTCGTTCGCAATCTCGAAGACGTCGACAAAATCTTCCGGTTGAACCAATTGTTGAACAAACCGTTTTTCAATGGCGACAATTCGAACGAATGGCCAAAAGTTTTACAAGCACCTATCGAAGGTAATGATATGCTATATTTTTCCACCAATCGATGCTAACAATTTTGCGGCTCAAACAACCTTTAATCAATCTTTGCAAAGCAATAAGTTTACGGTTAGACAAGACCCCACAAAACACCTTTCGATTTTTAACAAGGCACTTCAACGTTTAGACAACCAGAAGTTCGAAACACTTCGATAAAGCTTTTGCTTTTTCCTTTTTCTCTAGACTGTGATTCACGAGATTGTAGACAAGGAAGCCTCCTAAATCAATGCATCACATGGGACGACTTTGTTTTCAAAATTCATAAACAATATTTCCACCTTCAAAAACCACTTACTACTCGGAATGAGATCATCACTTTGTACCAAAAACCAAACAAGCCTTTAATGAAGCAGGGAACGTTTTAAAGACCACCTTCATAATGTCCCACACCATGGCTTTTCGGAACTACACCAACTCGATACTTATTTACAATTCCCTTTGATTCAAACGATCAAGATGCCTTAGATTCTGCAGCAGGTGCAATTCTAAGACAAGATGCCTCAAGAAGGTTAGCGATTATGAAAGCAAATCATAAAGTTCGTTATTCCCGATAGTCTTGCTAATGATCAAGAGTGAGTACGGATGCTCCTCTTTCTAATTCTTCACCTTCTAATAATTCTTTCGATATGCAACAAATGGCCGCTTCTCTCGAGGATAAGATGACCATCAAGATGAACCAAATGATGAATCAAATGAAAGCTTTAGTTGTTACTACTCCTGCACCCGTCAAAGCAGTTGAGGAAGTATGTGTCACTTGTGGATCAAATCACCATTTTAATCATTGTCCCGCTAACTCGAGGTGGAAACGATTTTTCCCCGTTTTTTCAAGACAATATCCAACAATTTCAACAAACCGCAGTAGTTGGTATTTTCACCAAAAAAACCAACCTTCCAATTTGTCAAGTCAAATGATACGAACCGGGTTTCAATCAAACCAAATGGTCAAAAACAACCAGAACCGATTAAACAAGGAACCAATTCTAATTTCAAACCAAAACCGTGGGAGGAAACTTTTTAATCAAAACCGACCAAACAACCACAATTCAAGTTTTATCAAACTCACCATATCAACCACCAAACAATCAAAGTCTACATTACCAACCACCAACAAATATTGTTTTAAAACGGATTATTGAAAGCTATGTCAAACAACCGATGCGATATTAAAGAATGTGCAAAAACAAAAATCAAGGATTCCAAAAATCAAATGGCAAATGTTTATAAAGTGTTGTTAACAGGGGGAGCCTTTGCACCAAGTGAGATTTAGGCATACCAATCAACCTTCAAGTTCAAATTCTTTTTTACCTACAATACCATTCTAAACCCAAGAACGAAGCCAAGCAATTACAACTCGTAGTGGTGTTGTTCATACGATGGACCTCCAATTCCACCGCCGGTGGTGGAAAAGGAAATTGAGGTGACAAAGGATACGGAGCTACCGAGCACCGAAGACATCCAACCTCCTCTATTGGTCCATGAACATACCAAAGAGCCAAGTGAAGAACCTTCTTTCATTGCCAACAAAGCCAAACCTAATTTGCCTTACCCATCGAGACTCAATAAACAAAAGATTCGTGAAAAGGATGATATCCTAGCTTCAAAGTTTATGGAAATTTTCCGTAATCTTCACTTTGAGCTAAGTTTCGTGGATATGCCAAAGTTTGCTCCGATGTTCAAAAAGATGCTTAATAACAAAGACAAGTTAATTGAGTATAATCAAAACACCGTTGGAAATGAAAAATTGTAGTGCGTTTTTCCTTAAAAAGCATCCAGAAAAGTCTAGGTGACCCCGTTCGATTTCTCATTCCATGTATTTTATCAGAGTTTCGATAGTTACTTAGCCCTTTCCGATTAGGTGCTATGTATCAATCTCATGCCATTATCCATTTGAAAAAGCTCACTCTCAGCCTAAACCGAAACAAAAATGGTATTAAAGAATTAAGCCGACCGTACAATTTCTAAACTAACCGGTGAATCAGAAAATTAAAATGACAAAGTAGGAAATTTTACTTTCCCGCCGACTATGTTGTTCTAGATTTTAAAGCCCTATCCTTCGATACCGTTGATACTCGGCGACCTTTCTTAGGACCTCATGCTTAATCGATGTTTACGAAGAGAATTACTCTTAGGAAATGATGAACAATTGTTAAGCCCTTAATGTGGTAATGCACCTTCCATTTCATACAACAATCTCTATCACTGAAGAAGGTTGAAACTAATCGATGTCACTTGTGTAGAAGAAATCACAAGAAGTACTTGGATGTTCCGATTCTGTGGCTTACCCCCAATCCTTCTCCGTACATCGATTCCATTGTTACCACCATACATCTCCAACGCTTACTCCTTTTTGATGAAAGCGACTTTCTACTCTTGAGGAAGCCGATGGCTTTCATTAGCAATCGATTGATGAACCATTATATACACCAGTTTTTTCAATGCTACGTACTATGATCCCGAGGGTGACATTCTTATTCTCGAGGCACTTCTCAACAATGATCCATTACCTTCACCAAACCATGGTGATTATTTACCAGAGCTTCAAAAGATCTTAAAGTTGTGTAACGCATAAGTCTTCACCTCGAATATGCTACTTCTTAGAACCAAAAGTTGAAAAGACCAGGAAAAGTCGAACTTAAAGAGTTACCTCCTCATCTCGAGTATGCGTTTTTAGAAGAAAATAACAACTTCCATCAAAATTTCAAAAGATTAAGCCATATGAAAAGACCTCACTCATTAATGTATTGAAAAACCGAAACAAGCAATGTGCTTGGAAACTTTCTTGATTCCCGAGTCATAGATCCAGACTTTTGCTCACACAAAATCTTTGTAGAAGATGATTACCAACCTTCAGTCCAACATCGAAGGAGGGAACCCTAAAACCATGACTCATCAAGAAAGAAGAAAGAAAAACGTCTTGACACAGATTTGATTTATCCAATCTTGGATAGTCCATTGGTTAAGTCCAGTCCATTGTGTTCCTAAAAAAGTGTATGTCCGATTCACAAACGAAGAAAAAGAGCTGGAGCCTACAAGATTAGTCACTGAATGCAGATTAGCATCATTAACGAAAGTTAAATGAAGCAACATGTAAAAACATTCGTACCAATCATGACCAAATGTTAGAGCGAATAGCCGGCATCGCGTTTTTATTGTTCTTAGATGGTTTTTTTTCGAGGGTATTTTCAAATTCCCATTGAACCTAAAGATCAAGAAAAAACTACTTTTACGTGCCCATACGGAACTTTCGCGTACCGTCGTATGCCATTCGGATTGTGCAATGCTCCCGGAACTTTCCAACGATGTAATTGAGGCCATTTTTCACTATATTGATAGAGAAACACAATGGAAGTTTTTATGGACAATTTTTCAATTTTTTGGAGATTCTATTTCCTCGTGTCCTTGCCAAATTAGATAAAATGCTTAAAATGTGTTAAGACACCAAATTATCACTAAATTAGGAAAAGAGCCCTTTCATGGGGTTAAAAGAAGCAATGTTTTGAGGCATCAAGATCTCTAGAAAAGGAATTGAAGTCGATAAAGGCAAATTGATGTAATTCTAAGCTATCTCATCCAACGACCAGTCAAAGGAATTCGAAGTTTTCGGTCATGCTGGATCTATCGAAGATTCATCAAAGCTTTTCCAAAATTTACTCGCCCATCTGACCCATTCTAGAAAAACCTCCTTTAATTTTTTCAGAAGATGCATTCTAGCCATTCAAACATTGAAAAAAGAGAGTTGAACCGAAGCTCCAATTCTCATTGCTCCAAATTGGGACCAACCTTTTGAAATCATGTGCGATGCAAGTGATTATGCAATAGGTGCGGTCCTAGGGCAAAGGATTGAGAAGCATTTCCGACCAATTCATTACGCTAGCAAGACAATGACTGAAGCAGAAACAAATTACACAACAACCGAAAAAGAAATGCTTGCAGTTGTTTATGCATTTGAGAAGTTTCGATCATATCTAATCATGAACAAGAGTGTTGTTTACACGGACCACTCCGCTTTGAAATACCCTTTTAACAAGAAAGACGCCAAAGCAAGATTGCTTCGATGGGTCATATTCTTCAGTAATAAAAAAATAAAACTAAATAAAAAAAATATAAAAAAAAAAAAAGAGAAAAAAAAAAAAAAAAAAAATAATTAAAAAAAAAAAAAAGAAAAAATATGATTTCCAAAGTTATTGATACTAAGGATTATAAAACTAGGGCAGAGTTGATCACCTCTCTCGTCTTGAAAACCCTTACGAAAATACTTTTGATCCAAAAGAGATTACCGAGACTTTTCCTTTAGAGACTTTAAGTGTGTTAACTTCCAAAGACCAAAGTACCCCGTGGTTTGCCGATTTTGCTAACTACCACGCGGGGAACTTCATTAAAAAAGGAATGTCAACTCAAGAGAAAAACAAGTTCTTTAAAGATGTAAAACATTACTTTTGGGATGATCCCTATCTCATCCGTAGATATGTATTTGGCCAAGAAGCTCTTGAAATTCTCAAAGCTTGCCATGAAGGACCCACCGGGGGCCATCACAGTGCTAACATCACAGCTCGGAAAGTATTTGATGCCGATTTTTATTGGCCACGATTTTATAAGGATGCCCTACCAATTTGTCAAAACTTGTGATGGCTTGTCACAGACAAGTCAAAATCTCTTAACGTAGATGAGAAAGCCTCAAAATGCAATACAAGTTTGTGAGATTTCCGATTTAAGGGGAATACTATAATGTAATGGGACCATTCCGTTCATCTAGGGTAACAATAAAATTCTCGGTAGCATTCGACTATCTTTCCAAGTGGGTTGAAGCGAAAGCGCTCCCCACCAACGAACTAGTGGGTAGTTTGTTAAGTACATAAAATCCTTTTCATCCCTAAACGGTGCTCCGAGACGCAATCATAAATCAATCGAGGGACCCATTTTTGTAACGATAAGTTTTATAAAGTCATGTCAAAATATGGTGTCACCCATCGTCTTTCGACTCCTTACCACCCTCAAACGATGTGCAAGTTGAAGTCACGATCGAGGTCTCCAAGACTATTAGAGAGACGTTCGGAGAAAACCGGTGCCTCATGGTCCACAAACTATGATGCATTATGGGCTTTTAGAACCGCTTAAAGACTCCAATTGGATGTGACTCCATATAAGTTAGTCCCTATAGGAAAGCTTCTCTTACCAGTTGAACTAGAACACAAAGCATAATTAGGAGCTCTTAAGCATGCCAACTTCGATTAAAGACCGCGGGTCAATCATCGAACAGCTTCAGCTTAATGAACTTAGCGAGCTTCGTGCTCAACTTAGAAAATTCGCTAATCTACAAGGAGAAGACAAAAAGCTACACGATACCAAGAAAAGACCGAAACTTCAATGTTGGATGATAAGTCCTTCTTTTCACTCCCGATTAAAGATTTTCTCCGGAAAGCTCAAGTCCCGATGGTCCGACCTTTCACAACTCCGAGTTTATCCTTATGCACTCTGCCAAGTGTCTCATTCCGATGGTTCTAATTTCAAAGTCAACTGTCCACGTCTGTAAGCACTACTATGGAGGGGATACACCACCATTGGTTATTCCGGATCTCCAAACTTTCCCTAAGGACAACTAAATTCAGGGATCGAGTCGAGCTTGTGACTCGGTTGATAAAAAACAACCGCTTCATGGAGTTCACCTCATGCTTATCCTTCTATATTATCTTTCAATTTTCTTATCTAGATGTGTTTGTTTGAGAGAGGCTTGTTCTCTTTTCCAATTATTCGATGTTTGTTTGCTTGCGTGTTATTATTTTTGCAGGATTCTCCCAACAAAACTTTGAAACTCTCGTGTCTGGTGGTAGTTTCCCGTATCTACTCGAGCTTACTAATCCTTTGTATGAATATAGTTTGGGAGATCATATCCATTCATCATTATCAGAATTAACGTTTTAATCTCGCATACTTCATAGAACGCTTAGATTTTCGTAGAGGTCCTGACTTTAAACATTGAGGACAATGTTTTTCATTTTAGTTTGGGGAAGGAATCTATCGATTTGATGTGCTTGCTATTGATTTGTTCTCAACGTACCCGTTTTCCCCCAAAAATAGCAAAAATTTTAAATTTTTCAGTCTTGTTATTTAGTTAAATAATAATATATATATATATATATATATATATATATATATATATATATATATATATATATATATTTTATAAAGTATATAATATATATATATATTAAAATATATATATATAAAATTTTTTAAAAGTGTTAAGAACAAATATGTTGGTTTTTCCGTTGGTAAGAAAATAAGAAAGTCAATTTTGGAACCCGATTGTACGTATAGAGTTCACTTTCTCCCTTAACAAATAATTATGATAGTTTTAGTGCTAGTTCACGTAGACTTTAAACATGCTAAGACAGAACCATTAGTAATGAAAGCTTGTGCTAATTTCTCAAGTAGATTTTAAATAAGCGAAGTTGATTTTATATAGGCTAAGTATTTGCGAATTTCTTTCTTAGAGATTTTAAATTGCAAAGAACAAGAAATGATAATGTTATTTATAAGTCATGACATTAAACGTAGAATATTGTTTTTCTTTCAAGCTCATAAGTATTAATTGTGCTTTTCTCCCATTATTGTACCACTTTTATATGAATGTTTAATAAATAAAGTTGTATGGTTTTTTGATTAAATAATTAGCTAATAGAAGTTTTCTTTAGTTCCTTTGTGATTAGGATGAGTACACATCAGGAATACTCAATTTGGCTAAAATAATGCAAAAATAATAAATAAATAAGTATCTCTGCCAGATTACTTCATCGTGTCGGAGGCGTGGCCGATGTTGGAGTTTTCATATAAGGTGGGGTCCGGTGTCATAATAAGTAGAATAACCTCTTGTCGACTCGCTATCGATGTGGCTTCGAGATAAAAGGCACCGTTACTTATATAATCCGAAGTCAAAATAATGTTTTTGCTAACCATCGTGTAGAGGCGTGGCCGATGTTGTAGCCTACTAAAGGACTGAGGTTTAATAATGTTGCTTAATATTTTTGTCTTATTTTGTGCCTTAAAGAGCCTAAGGGTATATGGTGCAAATAAGATTGGTCTATTTATGTCTTAAAGAGCCTTAGGAGTATCATACATGATTGGTACCTTGCTTATAAGTACCTAATAAAAGCCAAATTTTGTTGCTTTCGAAGTGGACTTTATTCTTATTACATTTGATCTTTTGAAAAGGGCTAGGAGCTAATTATTGCGTTCTTTACCATTACGCTTTATTTTTGGAATTAATAAATATCGAAACACAAAGTCTTAAATAGCCTTCGGGTATATGACTTAAGTAAAATCCTAGATACAAAAAATAGGATTTGCGAGAGAAAAGTACGTACACATTTAGTATTTATGAGTAGTGTTAGTGTCATGACTTGTAATTAGCAATGATCTTGTTTTTAAGCTTAGCATGGGAAAAGTGAAAAATCAGGGATGATGAAGTTATCTTTTAGACACTTAATTGTGCTTTTTGTTCTATGATCCTAAAAGTTACCAATAAGGTAATGAAAACAATACATTATGTCAACATCAAATAAGTTGTAAGTCAAATATAAAAAATCAAAAAAGAGAAAAATCTTGAAAATGTGAAGCGGGTGTGTTAATAACTGTGATCTCTTATCGATCTCAACAAAAATCTTTGCTACTTTTCAAAGTTTAGTTGGGAAGCTTCGAGATATTTGGTTAAAATTGCATGTGAATATTGCGAGAGACACACAATCGTTTAGTTTGGGGAATTTTAATAAGTGTCAAATACACAATCCATTTATTGCCTAAAATAACCCAATTAAGAAACCAAATAGACCAAAAATGTCAAAGATATGCTTGTATTGTGTTTGTATATGTGGCAGGAATGGATAAATCAAAAATCATAAGAAAACAGTCAAAAACGGGCAAGCGCGGACATGAGAATCAGAAGAGTACAAAGCCGAAGCCCAAAGAAGTCTTCAGTCAAACATTGGTCAATAAAAGTCAACAAAGAACATTTCCTCTTTTATGAAGCCACAAGGGCCAGTTTTGCTAATTTCGAAAGTTATTTATAACTAGAAAGAGATGAAAGAAAGAGAAGGATCACTTGTGCAAGCCCCCCTCCCCAAACTCCAACGTTCTTAAACTGTCGAAATAAGGGCGCAAGTGTTACTATTCACCTTTCTTCCCCGTTTCACCATCCAGGGTAAATCAAAGGGGTTTTCCAAATTAAAGGTGCTTAGGTCAATTCATGAGCTCTCTAACACAAATGAAGGGACAAATCAGTCCCTTTAACAAGGTATTAAAAAAAAAAAAAAAACTTAACCTCTCCCAATCAAAGGCCACGTCACAGATGTGAAAGCACAAGATTTACGTAGGGTTTTGTGCTTAAAACACTCACAAAAGAAGCACAAACGTCACATCAATGGAATGACACGCTGGCAATCTTCAGGTGTCCACAGCTTGATCAAACGGCCACAAATGATGCTCAAATGTTGAAGAAATGATTGGCCAGGATTGAAAGTTTGAAGAGCAGAGCAAGAGATCCTAGAAGCTTCTTTCAGCACCTATAAAAAGGCCTCACCTCTCACACACAAAAGGGGATCGATATCTAGTTTTTTTAAGTAATTTAGTCTAGCTTAAATTTCGTATTTTTCTTAAAATGTTTTGTAATCTCCTTTTCAAGTAATGTAATCAGTAACTTTTATTAATGAAATTCAGTTTTTCTTAATCTCTCAAAGTTCCTTTTTCATAAATTCTCTTGTCTCAATAAGCTAATAAGCTCATTTAATAACATAAACATCTTCTTTCAGTTTACCATTTAGAAAGGCACTTTTGACATCCATTTGATAAACTTTAAAGTTCATATATGTAGCAAAAGCAAGGAATATCCTGATGGCTTCCATCCTTACCACTGGTGCAAAGGTTTCATCATAGTCAATTCCTTCTTTTTGACTATAACCTTGTGCAACTAGTCTTTTTTATTTTTTGTGGTTATACCATGCTCATCTTTCTTGTTTCTGAATACCCATTTAGATCCTATGGTTGTTTTTCCATAAAGGGGTGGAACAAGAGTCAATACTTTGTTTCTATAGAACTGATTCAGTTCCTTTTTCATGGTATCAACCCATCATGGGTGCTTTAGTGCCTCAGACACTTTTTTTGGTTCTATTTCAGAAAAAAAGTCAGCGAATAGACATTCACTAGCTGAGGCAGCTGTAAGCTTGGCAGCCATACTTCTTGTAAGCATGCCTTTACCAGGATCACCAATAATATTCACAAGTTCAATGTGTTGATCTCTTGACCATCTATCCTAAGCAACATGATAAGAACTTGTAGAGTCTTGATAGGATATTTGAGACTGAGGAACTTTAGGGACTAAAGATTCAATGATAGGCACTAAGACTTTAGTATTGTTCCTTGATGGACCTTCAGTGGATTGGGTGATGATTTGTTCATCCTAAGAATTTTGTTCATGGGTTCCTTTAGTGTTGGTTAGATCAGGAGGACCTTTAACATCCTTAGTGTAAATCACTTCAGGAACATGTTTTTCTTGAGTAAGTTCAAAGAGTGAATGACCATGTGGAATGATGTAGTAAGAAATGTTAGAATTTGATTAATATTGTCTGTATGGGCCATCTTCCTGAAGGAATTCATCAGGAGGATATCTAGAGGAATCGTCTATTCTAATTTCATCTACTAAGGTATTTGAGAACCTGATGGCTTCTATACTCTTATCAAAGGTTACATGATAGGTCTCCTCAATTTTTTGTCTTCTTGTTTTGAAGACCCTAAATGCTTTAGAGTTAAATGAGTATCCTAGGAAATAACCATCATCAGCCTTTGCATCAAAATTTCCTAGATGATCCTTATGATAATGAATAAGCACAAGACATCCAAACACATGAAATTAGCTGATATCAGGAATCCTTTCTCTGAATATCTCATAAGGAGTTCTATCATGTATTTTGACTATTATTGATATATTTTGAGTGTAGCAAGCAATCCTAACTGCTTCAGTCCAAAAGTTCTTTGAGAGTATTAAGCTATTAAGCATTGTTCTTGCAGCTTCAATGAGAGTTCTATTCTTCCATTTAGCTACACCATTTTGTTTAGGTGTATAGGGAGATCAGAAGTTCTGAGAAATTCCTTTCTCATCATAAAATCTCTTAAGCTCAGAGTTTCTAAACTCACTCCCATTACCAGTTCTGATTTGTTTAACTTTTACATCATTTTGGTTTTCAACCATCCTAATAAAAGACAGTATCACTTCAGCTGTTTGACTTTTCTTATTTAGAAAATACACCCATGTGTACCTTGAGTACTAATGTGTCGTCGTGTAGGTTGTTGTCGAAAACCCGATAATCACTTTGTTAGGAAAATATTGTAAACAGACTTAATACTGTTAGTATTAAAGTTAAGTCTGTTAGTTATAGTTAGTACTGATAGCTGAATAGTTAGTACTGTTAGTATAGAAGTTAAGTCTGGTAGAGCAAGTTAAGTCTGCCAGCATTAACTTAAGTCTGGCAGTATTAAAGTTAATACTGCTTGGTCAGACAGTTAAGTCTGTTGTAATTTTAGTAATAGTTATCAATTTAGCGTTGATTTAGGAAGAGATAAGTATTATCTCTTAACGCGTTTAGGGTTCCTTAAGCCTATAAAAGGAACATAGAATAGTATTGTAAACGATATCAGTTGATTGAGTATTCACAATCAAATAGTAATAGTAATAGCAATTTTAGTATTTGTTCTTGTGTTCGTCTTGGTATAAGTATTGATATTCCGCGTCAATATTTATATTCACAGTCATTGTCTCTTATAGTATCTTTGGATTTATTCAAAGGACTATAAGTCGTTCAAGGCTCATTCAGATCCTGTTAATAAGGACCTACAAGTGGTATCAGAGCGGGTTGCTCTTGATATCTAGGATCTACAAGGTATATATCTTTTTGGTTTTTGGATGGATTTGGATCTCGGACAGAACTATTTTTCAAATAGTTTATTCTTATACTTTCTCTCCATGATGATGCATCTTTGGATAGATCTGTACCAGCAACCAACAAAGGAGATGCTCCTACCAAACCACCACAAATAATCACCACAAATACACTTTCAAACATTAAACTGCCTGTACATCCAAAGGAGATGGATTTTGATATTGTGCGGCGAATGAAGATGGAACATTTTACTCTTGCGTATATAGATAATGAGGTCTGGAATAGTGATTCAGAATGGGAACTCAACAAAGAAGCGTGTCACCAAAGGTAAGGATGGTGTAACAGGCGGTTCTTTCCTACCAACCACACAGGCATGACAATTTGCTTGATGTTTAAGAAAGAAAGGATAAGCTAGAACACTCTGCTAATGCTGTTCCAAAAGTCATCCTCAGACGTTTTCTGGCTTGGATGATTGCAACAGAGATCTGGCAGCTCATCAAGACAAGGTTGGTAGTAATTGATCAACTCGAAGAAAATGTAAAAGCTATTTTTAAAACAACAGTTTGAGTCTATTTAATATCTCATACAAGAAAGTTAGACGAAAGGGTATGATAGGTATCCAAAAACTCTTAACAACAGTTGGAAGCTCTTGGTGCTGGTGTTTCAGATTGAAGAGCAAAATATAAGTTTTTGAGTCCCTTCCTCCTGCATAGGACAATCATCAGCATGATGATGAGAACCAGAACGAATATTGACACAATGTCAATAGATGATTTATTAATAATTTGAGTGTCTTTCGAAACAAGACATCAAAGAAATCATCACTCTTTTCTACATTGATAATGTGGCTTTTCTATCAACAGAGCCAAAGCTTCTTCAGTACGAAAGAAGTCCACAACTCTAGCGAATAGTTTTTAGTTTCCTTACACACTTCCTCTTTCCAATAGCAACAACACCTGCAAATATCCTGTGACTCTTGCTGATGAAGTTATTCATTCCTTTTCTAGCCACAAAACTGCTGATGATGTGATTTAATACATGAAGTCCTAGGATCAGAATTGATGATCTGGATTTTGAAGCAAATGATATAAATTAGCAGATTGCTAATGATGGCCATAAGATTAAAAAGTTCTACATCCGCCCCCCCCCACACCCCATCCCACCCCCCCCACCCCACCCCCCCCACCCCCCCCCCCCACCCCCCCCCCCACCTTCTTGGTAGACAGGAAAAGGAGTGGATGGAAAAAATAATGCACCACGTGGCATTTGAGTATAGATTTAAGTCGATGTTTATCTCAATGCACCAATATGGGCATATTTTTGCAATGGGCGAGACGAAAGAGGAAAGCCTCAAGTTTTAAAGTGTTTAAAGGAATGTAAGCAGGCTCAAGAAGCAGGAAGAAGTCAGAATTTCAAGCCAGTGCAAAACTGAAAAGGAAGCTTGATGACCAATTGATGAAGGTTAGTCAATTGGGTTGAGCAGATGAAGATGAGGAATCAATCATGCTCTAATCTTTCCACTGTGAATAATTGAGGTATACATGATCGTCGTAAATTATGTTTAGATTCATATATTGCTCTAATAAGCTAAGTATGCATGAATTGCAATTGAATTTGGTGGGCTCATAGATAGCTGCCTTATTTGCCCTCATAAACGTATAGTATTAGGCAATTTAGAATCTCATCTATAGAAGCCCTCACCAACACAAACAGCAATCTTCTTTAATGATAAAATTATATTTCAAGCTATATTCAAATTTTGAAGATGGAAAAGCTGAAAAAGTATAGAAGAATAGGAATGAAAGCTGTTAAGGACAAAGATGTTTTACAAAAAATTGTTGACTCTTGGTCAGCATCCTCTAAAAATCTTTGGAAGCTAGTTAATTGTGGGATGAGCTCAACTGTTAAGATAGGTTTAGGATATAGTGTAAAATCAAATGATGAGGTTCTTTGGATTGGAGGAAGAATTGGATAGAGGTATTTTTCTGCTTTAAAGGATACTGAGCATGGTTACTATGATATCCCACTATATAGCAGGTTTAAACAGGTAGAATATAAAGGTGTCCCTCATCCTCTTAGTGGTGATTATACCCCTAGGGAGCAGGAGGACATAGATGATTCTCTGTATGTGTATGGTAAATATGGACCTCAACTTCAATGTCCTAGTCCTACTGAGTCAGCTACAAGTTCCACTGCTTACTCAACCTGTACATATCCAATGACAAGTCGATGCGGGAGTTAGGAGTGTAAATGTCTTCATTCAATAATGACCAATCCCTACACCTTCTACTGAGCAGGTTACCATTGCCACCCCAAAGACTCAACCACAAGTTTCTCAACCCAAACAAACAGTTGTCCCTAGTTGTGCACAGCATGTAAAACCTCCTAGGAAACCACTTAGAACACCACAGACTCCCTCACCCATTAATACAAATAGCAGACAGAATTGGAATCAACAAATGGAAAGGGAATTAGGTGAAGGATATTCGTTTCAAAGAAAAACATGTTTTGTGTGTGGAAGTCTTAGTCACTTGATTAAGGACTGTGACTATTATGAGAAGAAGATGGCAAGAGAAGATGCTCTTAAGAGCAAAAGGGTGGTTCATGCTGATGTTAGGCAAACCACACCAACCTGGACTAACACTGACAGGGTGAATAAAGCAAATCAGTTCACTCCCAGACCTTTACAACTAAGTAACCTTAGACCCAACCTTAGTACTGCTAGCAGAACTATTAATACTGGTAGGGTAAATGTTAATACTGCTAGAGTAAATGTTAATACTGCTAGAGTAAGTGTTAATACTGCTAGGGTAGATGTTAATACTGGTCATGGAAATGTTAGTACTGTTAGTTCAGTTGGCACTCATATTAAGTCTGGTAGTTCAAGAGTTAATACTGGCAAGCAAAATATTAATTCTGGTAGTGTCCATGTTAATACTGCTAGAGTAAATAGACCAGTATCAAACCAGACTTCTCAGGTGAATTTTAAAAATCCAAAGCAATGTTTTTCAAAACAAAGTTCACCTGTAACAAGACCCTTTTCAAGAAATACAGCATACAAGTCACATAAATATGCTGTTAAGGGCAAAGTGGGCACTGCTGTTAAGACCTCAGCAGGTTGTGTTTGGAGGAAAACAATACCACTCTCCAATACCAATAGTGGACCCATCCCTGACTCAAATGTAAATATTTTTAGAGGTCCACAAGGCAGACCCAAGCCTGTGAAGGCATGGGTCCCAAAGAGAAACTAATCTCTTTTTGAAATGTGCAGGA
>BQNB010115936.1:0-12500 GCA_026074375.1 Tanacetum coccineum
GAAGCAAAGAGGGGACCAATTTGATCTTCCAATGAGAGTGAAGTAAGGACTAGTACTAACCAAGTGGTAGGGTAAACATGTCTCCAAATTCAAACTTCAAAATGAGAATCCTGTGTGTGTGCTTGTGTGTGTAATCAGTTGGAAACAAGCCAGGGGGCAATTTGGTCTCCACAATTCTAGGGAAGTAGTGCTCTCATTTGAATTAATTTCAAAGGTTCCATGCACATGCATGAGTTACTAAACGTATCCGGAACACGCAACTAACAAAAATGAATAATGACTTCACGAAATTTTTTGGAATTTTAAATATCAATTAAAAATGTAAAAACGCGTCTACTTACGAAAGACTGCGTTGATTGGATGCACGGATTGCTCCCGGCAATGATTCTCAGTAATTAACCGAATATCTTCTCGGTTAAACGTAAAAATTAAATGAAACATTATAAATTCAAAGTATCAAACGAAAACGGATAAAATATTGATCGAAAATTTACAGGTTGTGACATCCTTTCCCCGTTAAAAGAGCTTTGTCCTCAAAGCTTAAGACGTGACATTGAGTGCCGTTACAGATTTTGAAAACAAAGGAGGCTATTTATTTGGAAATTGATCTTCACTATCCCAGGTGAACTCGGGATCCCTTATCAATTCCTAACGAACTTTGACGATAGGAATACAATTTTGCCTCAATTGTTTGGCTTTTGGTCCATAATCTCAAACGGTTCCTTGATGAAATAGAGCTTGTAGTTGACTTAAATCTCATCCAGTGGAATAGCGAGTGTTTCTTTAGACCAACACTCCTTCAAATTTAGTACATGCAATTGTTGTAAAAGTTTAAGTCTAAAAGCGACGGTTCCTACTTTAGCTAGATTCTTAAAAACGTTCGATATATCTAGGGTTCAGCTTTCCCTGTTTGCTAAAACGTATCACTTATTTTCCAAGGCAATATCTTCATCATGGCCTTATCTCCAATTTGAAATTCTAAGGGTTTGCGTCTCACATTGGCATAATTCTTTTTGATGATCACAATTACCCAAATAGTGTCGTAACAGCTTGTTGTCTTTGGCGGGCTTGTGGTATAATCCATGGCCACACATTTTGTTTCTTTCCAATTTCCAATGGGTATTTCTGATTGTACCAGTAAACCGGATGGTTTTTGATAATCGTCCCTCATCTTTAAACACGTCATGCATTTGTTGACCTAGGTGGCGATGTCTGCTTCTATATCGGGCCATTGGTGAAACTACTTAAGATTATGATATATCTTATCCGATTCCAGGGTGGATGAAATAGTTAGGTTTGTGTGGCTAATGCTTGATCAATTCTCCTAAGTTTTTAATGCGTGGTAACCAACTCCTCCTCCTAATGCAGAGAGTTCCATCAAGACGATTCTCAAACTCTTTGCCTATACCATAAAGGTTCTCATCTTTAACGTTCTCTTTCTTGAGAGCTTTTACTCGAGCCTCCTGAATTTGTGGCGGTAGGTTTGAATTAATGGTCATCACTAAGGCTCTCACCTTGAGAGGATTAGCTTGTTCATTTCTGCTTAGAGTGTCTGCCGCAATGCTTGCTTTTCCAAGGTGATATCGAATCTTACAATCGAAATTACTAAGCAATCTTAACAATCTACGTGGTCTCATGTTCAATTCCTTTTGATCTAGAAACTGTTGTAATCTCTTATGGTTTGTAAACGTTATGCGCTTCATGCCATACGGGTAGTGTTCCTAAATCTTGAGAGTAAACACTATTGCTCTTAATTCTAGGTCGTGTGTCGGGTAGTTCTTCTCATGAACTTTCAGTTGTCGAGAGTCGTAAGCTATCACCTTCTCCTTCTGAATCATTATAGTACCAAATCCATTATGCGAGGTGTTATAAGTCATGAAGTTTTCCGTTCTGTCGGGAAATGCTAAAATCAGGGCACGACAAAGTTTCTACATCACAGTTGAAAGGCTTCCTCTTCTTTTTCTTCCCATTCGTATTTCATATTTTTCTGAGTCAGTTTGGTTAGATGTTTCCATATCCTAGAGAAACTTTCGATAAATCAAAGGTAGTAGCCGGCATGACCTAATAATTTTCATATCTTCGTTGGATTCGTAGACGTTGTCTAATCCTTGATTGACTTAATCTTGGAGGTATCGACGTGAATGCCTTGACTATCAACAACGTGGCCAAGAAATTGCACTTTCAGGAGCCAGAATTCGCACTTAGAGAATTTGGCGTACAATTCCTTATTCTTAAGCAATCCCAATATAAGCCTAAGGTGTTCCTCGTACTCCTTATTTCTGCTTGAGCAAATAAAGATATCATCGATGAATACTATCACGAACTTATCCAAGTACGATTTGTACACCCGATTTATGAGATCCATAAATGCCTCTGGTGTATTGATCAAACCAAATGGCATGACCTGAAACTTAAATTGTTCATAACGGGTCCTAAATGCGGTCTTAGAATGTCCTTTTCTCAAACTCTAATTAGTGGTCACTATTCCTTAGGTCGATTTTCGAGTAAACGATAGATCCTCATAGTTGATCAAAAAGATCATCTATGCTAGGTAATGATAACGGTTCTTCACGGTTAGCTTGTTTAATTCTCGGCTATCGGTGCACAACCTAAAGGGTCCATCCTTTTTTTACGAACAATATCGGAGCTCCCCAAGGTGAGGAACTCAGTCTTACAAATCCTTTTGAGTATATGACATACAATGCCGGAGACGGTCAACTCTTGTTCTCTCACACATAACATGCCTCTGAGTCTCAAGTTATCCCGCTCCAACATACCAATCCTATCAAACAACTCTGTTTACTAGAAACTATTGATGCATATCTATCCCTCCTATTGCATCGAATCGTTAAGGTTTCATCACCTAAGAGGATACGAACGATCTTTCATCACAATTTCTCATGGCCTGGTACTTTGTCAACCAACCTATACCGATGATAACGTCGAAACTACCAAGTCCTATAGGAATTAAGTCTCTTTTGAATAGATGATTCAGAATATTCAGTACACAACCTCAAATGTTGGTATCAACTTCTATAATCTTTCCATCGGCTAACTCAACAGAATACCTAGTGTCTATAGTAGATGGGACGGTGTCACTTAAAGGGCTAATCTTAGCGAAAGTGAGGCTTCTATCAACTAGGTTTCATGTACTTGCAATAATTTCGTCCTTTGCTTATACGTCAAGTCCATCGAAAGTTTTGTCGATACGAGAATCTCATAATTTACGTGATTCTAACTCACAAAAGGTAAGTATATTGAAGGAAATCTCCTAGTTCTCTTGGTTATAATCCAATTAGAGTGATAAGTATGTTACGTTCCAAGTTCTTACAATCCATAATTATCATGTCTACAAGGAGTAGGATTCGGTATCTCGGCTAAGGGTGTGGTGTCTCTATATGCTAAGGTTTGAGAAAAAAAATCTGCTTAGTTATGACGCTTATGAATACAAATATGAATACACGTGACCGGCACGACTCATGAATACGCACGTAAAATATTAATAAAACACAAGTACAATATAATCCTGTTGACAATGTAGAGAAAAGAAAGAAAATAAAAATGGAAAGTAAGGGTAAATTGACAAATTTTTTATGGTGACTACTCCCAGCATAGCATGGTCCTTCCTGAATTATACATAGGTGATCAGGCTATGTATAATTAAGAACTAACGATGCCATGTTTATTTCGTCAAAACTAGTGTTATGTTTCTCAAAGTTACAGGGTATACACAATATGGTTCATAATAGTGAAACAGTTCGTAAAAACAAAGACAAGATAGTTTATATAGCGACATAAGACATTTTGTAAAATAGCGTAAAATAGCTCAACATGTGATACCAAAATAGTTTACGAGAAAGTCACTTAACCGTTTATAACGTAACAGTAAGGGGGTTGATAATATGGTATCAAATAGTTTACGAGTTGACAACCCAAAAATTTATAAAGTGAGAACGTAATAGTTTATAGAAGACACGAAGTAGTTCATAAGATGTCGACGACATAGTTTATAATTTGGCAGCGAAATAGTTTTTAAAACGACAACGAAATAATTCATGAGGTGACAATGAAACAGCTTGTAAAATGACTGCAAAGTAGTTTAATAGGGTAGCAAAAGAGTTTATAAATAACTGCAAAATAGGTTATAAGATGGAAATAAATTAGTTCATTAAATGATAGCCAGATAAGCTATTAGGTAATAGTAGGATAATTATAAGAGAATGACAAAATGGTTTATAGAATTGTATCAAAATAGTTTAAAAGTTGTCAGCGAAACGGTTTATAAAATTATGGCAAAAGGGCTTATAAACGACGATGAAATAGGTTAAAAGATGAAAAACGATTTAGTTTGTTAAAAATGATTGTAAAAATAGTTTATGAGATGATAGTAGAATAATTTATGAGATAATGGCAGAAATGGTTTATAAGACGACAGTAAAGTAATTAATAAGTTGTTTAGCAAAACGGTTCATAGACTGACGAAAAGTAGTTAATAAACGACAGTATTTCTGTTTATAAGACGATGCTAGTGTGGTTCATACGACAACATCCAAATAGTTTATACTAGTAAAACAGTTTATAAAATAATGGCAAAAGAGTTTATGAACAACGACAAAATAGGTTAAAAGATAAAGACAAGTTAGTTTGTAAAGTGAATGTGAAAGTAGTTATGAGATGGCACCTAGAACAGTTTATAAAACGTTGGTGAAATAGTTTATGTTAATGAAGTTGTTTATAAGATTCCTATAAAATGGTTTATAGGATGACAGGAAAACGGTTTATATAAAATACTAACGGAATGGTTTATAAGATAATAGCAAAATGGTTTGGAAGGCGCTAGTGGAACGTCTTATATTAATGATAGCAAAATAGTTTATAGGATGACAACGTAACAGTTTATAAGATGGTAACAAAATTCCTTTATAAAATGGTTAATACGCTGTCAATAAGATGTGTTAGCCTCAAAATATTGAGCCGAACATGAAGTTCGTCCATTATGAATGTTAGTCTCGGTCAATCAATTAGTTAACGTTGTAATAGGAAAGTATCGAGAATCAGGCTTGATAGTTAATCTAATATTGTATATGTTTCGGGTTTAGTTCCAAGCAAAACCCGAGCCTGGGTCCTAGTCAAATATCCCGAACGTCACTTAAACTGTCGGGGTATATAAGTAACTTTTTCTCCCTAGGAAAAGTTAGTAGTTGATTTTATAATAAACATTTCACTTTTCTATTTTCTATCCCATCTCACTCTCTCTCTTCTTTCTCTCTCTAGTAAATCATCTCACTCTCTTTTTATATTTCTTGATCTAGATCCGTGTATGATATGAAGTGCATGTGTTAAAAGGATCCTACAATTGGCATCAGAGCTATAATGGATTTGTGTATGATTCTTGTGGCTAAACAAGATCGAATTTGTGGGTTGGTTTTTTTTTTGTTCGAAAAAAAATAGCAAGAAAAAATCCAAGATTGATCTTTGTTTGTGGTTAAAAGTGTTAAAGATTTGTACTTTTGGGCTTAGAACTATCCCTTGCATCATTACTAGGTGGTTTTAACATCATTTTGTGGCTTTCAAGAATGGTTGATGATTTTTTTCTTGGCTGTGTTTTGTCTAACTGAAAGGGTGTTCTTGATTGCGTTTTAGTCATTGCGTTTTGGTCATTGCGTTTTGCTCTCACTGCATTTTGGTCATTGCGTTTTGCTCTCATTGCGTTTTGGTCATTGCGTTTTGCTCTCACTGCGTTTTGGTCATTGCGTTTTGCTCTCATTGCGTTTTGCTCTCACTGCGTTTTGGTCATTGCATTTTGCTTGTTTTGGTCACTGCGTTTTGCTCTCATTGCATTTTGGTAATTGCGTTTTGCCTACTGAAGACCCTTTATCAAAATAAATCTTAACGTTATGCTGCCCAAATCTCAACAAATCTTGCGTTTTGCCTAGAAGATCTTGCGTTTTGTTCATTGCGTTTTGTCTCAAGGTTGCGTTTTGCTCATTGCGTTTTGTCTCAAGGTTGCATTTTGTCTCATTGCGTTTTGACTAAAGACACTGCGTTTTGTCCATTGAAAACCCTTGTTTTGAAAACCTAATCCGCGCATCAGGTGGTATTTGACCGAATTGGGGAATCTATTAATCATTGTCTAATCAAAACATAACATCAAGACAAACAAGAACTTAAAAGACAATCAATTCACAACAAACAAACCTTAAACATGATCGATTATTCATTCACGGTTTTCTATTGATTTTGTAAAATCCCGTTAATTCATTTATCGGTTTTAATCAAAGACGGGTAAAATCCCGTGAACATGAATTGCATACAAGACCACAACTTCAATCACATCATATCCACTTAAGATCCAACAACTTTCACACTTCATAATATATATTCATTCATTCATCATGTCTACTCCAGTCAATACATCCTCAACAGATAGTCAAATGCACAACAATATCATGGCAGCTGGTTCAAAAGATCGTCCACCAATGCTTGGACCAGGAAGATATTCACAATGGAGATCACGTTTTCTACGGTACATTGACACGAAACCAAATGGTGAGGGACTGAGAAAAAGCATACTATCTGGTCCCTACGTGCCATCTACTGTACTAGTTCAAGCTGTTGCTGCAACGGAAGGTAATCCTGCAATACAACAACATACAACAATTGAAACAGTATTGAACATGACTCCAGAGAACAAAGAACACTTTCTGTCTGAAAAAGAAGCAATTTTCTTGCTTTTAACTGGTATTGGAGATGATATCTATTCCACTGTTGATGCTTGTAAAACAGCGAATGAGATGTGGATAGCCATTGAAAGGCTACAACAGGGTGAATCATTGAACGTACAAGATGTAAAGACCAATCTGTTCTGGGAATTTGGGAAGTTTACTTCTCGAGATGGAGAATCAATGGAGTCGTATTACTCACGGTTTTATAAACTGATGAATGAATGAGTTGACAAGGAACAACTTGCAAGTTACACTAATGCAAGTGAATGTTCAATTTCTTCAACAACTTCAACCAGAATGGTCAAGATTTGTGACGCTTGTCAAGCAATCAGAAAAAATAAACACCGTCTCATATCACAGACTTTTTGACATTCTGAAGCAGTTTCAGAAGGAGGTTAATGATATTCGTGCTGAGAGAATAGCCAAAAGTGCAAATCCATTAGCACTTCTTGCGGCTGCTCAACCATATTCAGATAATTACTATCAAGCACCAAAACCTCAAAGATCTAATGCAACATCATCTTCTACAAGACCTAGTGCATCTACCAGAAACACAAAGAGCAAAGAATCTCAAACCATTACAACCTCAATCTGAGACAGTGTCTGAAGAAGACAGTGATCCTAACAAGCTCAGAGGGACACGGAAATGCAAAAGAATTGGCACTCCTTGCAAAGTATTCAAGAAGCTCTATAAAACCTACCAACAACAACCTTCGAACTTCTTCAAACTCCAGGAACAAGACTGAAGATACCACACCAAGGTATAACAACGACAATCAGTCAGGGCAGTTTGGGAATCAAAGGACAATGACAGTTGTTGGGGCTAGGGGAAACAGCAGGGCAACAGACTGGGATACAGTGCTTTAACTGCAAGGGATATGGGCACTATGCAAAGGAATGCAGGAAGCCAAAGCGGGTTAAAGACTACGCATATCACAAGGAAAAGATGATGATGTGCAAACAAGCTGAACAAGGTGTTCCTCTGCAAGCCTGAGCAAGCTGATTTGCTAGAGGACATGATGAAAATTGATGAACGGGAATTGGAAGCACATTACAGCTTAGGCAAAGATTACATGAGGTCTCACCTGAAGAATCCAGTTCTACTGTCAGCCATTGGAACAGTACAAAATCATTATGAAAGTAATGTGTAATGACAATGTGAGACGACATTCAGAGCACAACCTAATTCCATTAACGACACACATGCTTTGAAGATGGATGATGGCAATGTCACTCCTGATTTCATCAAATATAAGTACTAATGATAATCAGGTTGATCAAAATGTTGCAGAATGGTGAAGGAGCGTAAGCTGCGCTTGCTAATTTAATTGGCTAATTTAACTCTTTGATACGGAGGAAAAAAAAGAATGATTTTAAAGCAATTAAAGAAAGCAAAACTCAATCATTGACCACAAGAATTAGGAAAAGTGGCTAAACTAACCTTGATGGAAACAGATATGCTTTGGGGAGGCTTAATTAGTTGCCGGGATATGTCTATTGCACTTCAGAACAAAAGAATGAGTTTGTAAGAAGTACAAAGCCTTAATGACTAGGACGATTGATTATGAAATTCTCAAACAAAGTCTAAATGAAACTCTAGAACTAATGTAGCTCTAAAAGACATTGAAATTAAAGGAAGGTTTGAAAACATAAAAGCATATGAAAATAGGTAAGTAATCGTGCAATTCCTCCAATCAGAAACACGATGAATTAGTCAAAAAGAGTCTTTTAACAAGGTCACAACTAGAAGGTTATCTCAAAGAGAACACAAAGGTCATTTCGGATTTAAAGGTTAAGGAAGATAAAGATATGACATAGATGATTGAAATGGACAAAAAATTAAAGTTTTGAAGAAATTGTTTATTAAACTCGTAATCAGTCCAATTTCCTTCAGGACCATTCATAGTAGCACCCAAATGCTCGACATATAATGGTAGACCAACTTTGCTAATCCAAGGTACCATCAAGAAAGCTCAATCTGAGAACTCGGTTTTTGTAGAGAATCCCATAAGCTACTTCTGATCTTTTGCAAACAATTTAGCCCCTGAAGGGAAAGAGACCAATGACTCTTGATAACGAGAGTCGATCAAAATTAAATTAAAGAATAAAATGTTAAACCATATGAATACACAAAACCAAATAGTCTTTATGAAATTTTCCAAAAAGCACCCCCTCACTGGAGTATCTCATTATCAGTAGGAACGCAAAAAAGAGAAGTTTGGAAGACAATGTGGAGAAAACCGATTGTTTTTAGAACAAAACCAAACATTTCTAAAAACGTTCCTTTCTACCCGTTTCCAAAATCCATTAGTAAAAGTAGTACAAGTTTTAGATAGGAACGAAATGACATTTAAAACATCAATCAATTAGGGAAATTTGTTTGATCAAGGACTTGTTTAAATATACTAGTGAAAAATTATTTCGGGTACCAACTGCTCATGATATGGAACTTTTGATAAAAACCTTTTCTAATGCCTCTTTCCATAAAATCCCACAAAATGATACTTTACGTTTTTTGAACATGAACTTAAAACGGAAATCAAGAAGAATATGAGTTAACGTTAAATCCCGTGGCGCCACCCAGCCCATATCTGATGCCAGAACTAGAATCTGAAAAGGCTCAATATTTCAATATGATAAATCAACTTCTGAAGAGTGTGTGGTCTAAGAGGAGATAAAAGTTCATAAAATTCATTCTTTGTCTGAATTACATGCACCATACTGCATTGCAATGGCATGTATCTATCATAAAGTCAAAGAATGTAATGTCTTGCACAAAAGCTGTCAAAACAAACTGAATCTGTTAAAAACAAAGGTTCATAGATAATGCGTTTTAAAGAGTTTTAGCCAAACAATGAAAAACAACTTACAACTGCTAATACTCTAATCGACTTAGGACTTGTCACAACCAGTAACACTAACCAGTCATGAAAGAAACCAAAACCCCCGTGAGGATGCAAAGCTAAATGCATTCACATGTACAATCAAAAACGATGAAACGAGAACAATACATGAAATACAAATTTGAAAGCACACATGCAATACAAGAACATGGTGAATTAAATTAGTTAAAGAAACTCATTCCTGGTAACAAAATAAAGTCTGTGGAAACTCAGTTTGATAGAACCAACCTGTGTTCGACAACCAAATGCTCAACGGATTCCAAAACCATCAATTTTAGGAAAACCGACTCCTTTTTCAAATTCTCCTGAAATGAGAAGTTTTCAAACGAAACAGTCGGTTAATAAAACTAATGTGTCGGATGGTTTGTTTAAACAAGTCACTCAACAGAATTTGCCTCAGAATAGAAAACAAGCAGAAATACACTCGAATGTGCTTAAACCAGGAATGTAAAAATTGCACTACCACAACACAAAACAGAGAACCGCAGTTGCCTCATGCTTCTAGGAATACTAATCCTCACGTGTCTAAATCTACAGGAGTAAATCACACTACTAGTGTTAGCAGACCACAGCTTAAGTGCTATCAAGTTAAAGATAAGTCAACCTAACAATAGTCCAAGTGAAGTTAAAAAAGAAGGAAGTAGAAACCATCATAGAATTTCTAGTATTCTAAGAAAACAAAGTCCTGTAACTTGCGGTAAATAAAACATTATCAAAAATCCAAAACTTTGAATGTAAATGCTGTTTGTGCTGAATGTGGAAAATGTGTGTTTAATTCTAATCATGATGCTTGTGTTTCTAGATACTTGAAAGACGTGAACGCTAGAACTAAGAAGCCTAAGGTAGTGCCTATTAGTGCTGAGTTAAACCTAAAGAACAGCGAACAAAGCTGATGGCAATCACCCCATAAGAAAACAGTTGCATCAGATAACCACTATTCAAAATCCCAAGAGTTACCATAAGGAGTTTTATAAATACAAATCAGGAATGGAATGGTGTATAGCTAAGAGATGACCATCAGGATATAAATGGACACAAAAGCTCTTAGACCTAAAAAGATATGGATACCTAAAATCAGGAAAGAGGATGTCTCAACAATCATTAGTCCCACTATATGACATTGTCTCTAGGAAATTTATACTAATAGTCTTAAAGATATAAAATCACTTAGGATTCCAATTTTGGTTCCTATGTTCCATCGTCCTCAATTCTCTTAGTGGCAATTGGTACAACTCATCCTATTCCATTGTTGACTCTGGTGCACAAAGCACATGACTGGCAATCTCACAAAGCTGTTGTGTAAATTTGTGGGAGCAATTTTTGGGTACTGTTCGTTTTGGAAATTGATCAATTTTGCTCTACTTCTTGGTTATGAGATCTGATTCAAGGAAATGTTGACAATCCAAACCTTGTTTATTTATGTCGAAGGGCCTCCAATCACTAATCTTTGTCCTCTCGGTTGGTCAAATTCTGTGATGCGGAATTTGAGGTTGCTTTCAGGAA
Source organism: Tanacetum coccineum (assembly GCA_026074375.1). Classification (NCBI taxonomy): domain Eukaryota; kingdom Viridiplantae; phylum Streptophyta; class Magnoliopsida; order Asterales; family Asteraceae; genus Tanacetum; species Tanacetum coccineum. The sequence continues at coordinate 11,132 of BQNB010115936.1, forward strand.
AATACACGTTGTTTTGTGAGAGATCTTTAGGAAAACATTTACTAATTGTATCAAGGATCCGATCTTCTACATAATAGTCTCCACAAGAAACAATTCATCAACTCCAATCCTGTTTCATGGTTAATAGCTTCACACCAACTCAAGCATGGTTATGGCGTCGAAGACTTTTCATCATAACTTCGATTACATCACCTTACTATCCAAAGAAAAGATATTGTGACAGGTCTTACCCTAAGTTGAATATACCAAATGATAACTTTGAGTTCAACTTGTAAATGATTAAAGCAAAAAGAGCTCAATTTAAGTCAAAAGCTGTTCAAGTTCTCAAAGGAAGCTGAATTTGCTTCACATGGACTTATGTGGTCCAATGCGGATTGCAAGCATAAATGGGAAGAAATATATTCTGGTGGAACTGTTGAATGACTATTATAACTCATGAATTTGCTTCACATGGACTTCATGTGCCGAACATAAGCCTTTATTTCTTTTGAACTATTATAACTCATATAGAACTTTTTTTTTCATGATTACAACTAAGGCTTAGCACATTCAACTTTCAGATATTTCAGCAACATAGCATTAAAAGGAGCACTTGCGAGAATAAGAATTTTGTTTCGGTCTAGTAAATGATGATTAAGCACAAGTTCTAGAGCTTCAAAATTATCGGCTCTCTCAAAATAATTTTCAAACCCAATGTTTCCAGAAAAGGTGATAAAAGACATACCACACAACCGTAAATGCATGAATAGACACCTATGACTTTGCAATCAAACCTTAACACGAACAAGCTAAAGCATCAATTATCTTAGTACCAAAGTTGATACCCGAATATTTTTAAGGCTTATATTTCTCATAATTTAGTGGACTGAGGTGTGCTAGCTGTAATGTCAATCCGGTTAGACTTGCCTTACTAAGGGCATTTTTTAATTTCAAAACATATAATAAAATATTAGTTTAGCAAATATTTTAATAGGGTAAACATATAGGTATATTGATTAATTTTCCTATTTGTCCTCTCTCTCCACACTTAAGTTGAACATTGCCCTCAATGTGATAACTGATAATAGAGATAAAATAGGGAAAATTAAAGGAAAATGGTACTTTCTCCCGAGGCATAGATAAATGCATAGCTGTAAGCTAATCTTGAGCATACGTCATAATTTTCCACATTATTTAAGCTAGAGTACCTGCTTAAGAGTAAACAAAAGCACACAAAGAGAAAATATTTTTGTTGATTTAAAAAAAAAATAGATAAAAGATATTAGTAGAAGAATGGAGGAGAAAAAAGTGGGTAACGCTCCTCCACTACTTATTAAAAGCAACTGTTGCCTGTCCCGAGAAGGCCGCATAATTTTTAAGAGAGTCGTTA
>BQNB010115936.1:17500-21458 GCA_026074375.1 Tanacetum coccineum
TTATCCCCAACGAGGCTGGAATGGAAAATCGATACAGTCGAAGATTTGAGTTTGAAGGAAGGAATTGATTTGAGAGGTTGAAAAAGTCAAATTAGATGATAACGAACAAAAACGTTTAAGAAAATCCTAAAAATTACTAAATTAAGCTGAAAAACGGAAGCACGAATCCCGAACAAAGGGGGAAAAACCTAAAATCTTTAAAAATAACCCTACGAAGAATTTTTCACTTCTAAACTACTCTACGGGACAAATAACGAAGAATGAAAAAGACTAGACCGAAAACGGAGTTCGTTTGACCCAAAAACGAGTCAAGACAAAATCCCGCACCCGGACCGTTCTTTAAAAAAGGAAAAGTTGTAAAAATGACCCTACGAAAATTTTTGTATTTTTCCTACAAACTATATGACAAAAGAAAATTTTCTAAAAAAGCAAAATATTTTTTTGATAATTTTTGTATTTTTTATGAATTAATTAAACTTTTAACGAAATTAAATCATAAAAAATATTAAACTATTTCGAAAAATTCTGAATTTTTTTCTAAAAATACTTTACACTATAAAGATCCTACGAAAAATAAGAAACACCAAATTGGCTTATAAATAAGCCCTCAATAAGCCGGCAACAGCTTATAAGCTTATAAGCCAAAAACACCCTTAAGTATCTAAGCCCTTGAGTCTTTAACGAAAAAGACCCAAGGGCGCAGCGGTGAGTGTGTTGTGTAAAAGGGGAATGTATCGATTGGTCACGGGTTCGAGTCTTGCTCACCCGGACCAATTGTCTTTCCCCTTTTTTTTTCGAAAACTCAAAGAAGCAAAGTTGTTAAGCTCGTGGGGCTTAACAACTTTGTCTTCTGCAACTTTTTACAAAAAGCACTAAATAAGCTTAAAAATAAGCTTAAAGTTCGACAGTTTAGCTTAAAGAGCTTAAAAGCAAAAATAAGCTAAGTCCTTTTGGGCTTAGGGTCGAAACAAGCTAGGACAAACTCAAATAAGCTAAAGAGGCTTAATCTAAACCTAGGTAAGCTAAAAAAAAGGGAAGGCTAAACTAAATAAGCTGTTGAAAACAGCTTATTGTGACAGAAACTATAATAAAGCTTAAAACTTAAATGCATAAGCTGTGCTTATTCCTAGCTTATTAATAGATGAAAATGAAAAACAAAAGAAGTTATTTGAAGATTAAGATGTGTACTAAAAGTATCTAAACAAACATTAGCTAAGTATTAACAAGTTTAGCAAGAAAATTGAAATGAAAAAGTGCTAGTTTTTCTTAAATCTGTTATAAGCTTTTCTTAATAAGCTAAAATTGCTTATTTCTAAACCTTAACAGCTGAAACTTTGAAAATAAGCTAACCTATGTTTATTATACTAACCTAGATAAAAGGTTTTTAACTTTTACAACTAGAAATGAGAATCACAAGAAATTAAGCTACAAATCTACAAAGCTGCTATACTACTTTTGTAGAGAAAAATAAGCTAATTTAAAAGCTGAATATTGAAAACTAAATGATGAAAAGTTATAAGCTAATGGAATTCTAGAAATATACTTAATTCTAAAGTCTAGTATCTACCTTAGATCATGCTCAAAGAACAATGGAGAAAAATTGAGAGGCAACAACAGTATTAACTGTTGTTGCTGATGCACTTGACCAAATACTCAAATGCAAGCTAAAATTTGAGAGCTAGAGTCTCTAAAACACTTCACCAAATGCACCTAAGTAAACACAAAACAACTTTGAACTCTAAGTTGCTCTTAAAATCCTAAAATCTAAAACTACTTACAGCTGAAAATTGCCCTGGTGTAAATGCAAGGTTTTTACACTCTAAACTTTTGAATTTTACTAACTAACTTCTAAAAGCTTTTTAAAACATTAAAATATGACCTAACTAAGCTGTATGAAATACTTTGACAGATTAATGTTGACTTTAAAAGTCAAAAGAGCCTAAATCCAAACACTCCTTACACTAAGCTGTCAAAACTAACTTGTACTTAAATCCTATTTTAAAAGCTAAGATAGCTAAAACATTTTATCTACTTTTACTATAACTAACCTTTCTAAGCTATTTTAACTCTTAAACTAACAGCTTATTAGTGATAATAAGCTAGTTTCTCTACTAGCTTATACTACCTTGACAGATTTTAAGGAATGTGAACTAAAATGATTATAACTAAAACAACTTAAAGCTTAAACATCTATAAGCTAACTACACTATACTAAACAAAATTTAACAAAAAGGAAGACAAAGTAATAAGCAAATTGAATAAGCTGAATTCATGTTAGAATGAAATTTGCAAGTTAAAACCTGAGAATTGGAGTCTCAGAACTAGAGGTCACTCTTGTTGAGTGAGTGACCTCAAATCATGAACCTAAGTGGCTCCCAAAGCCTCTAAACCTGAATAAGCTATATAAAAGCTTATTTGCCTTGTTGCTTCCAAAATGAACTCAAAACTCCTCAAGTGATCATGATTTGACCAAAATTTGAACTAAAAGAGTAATGACTGACTGAAAACAAAGTTTTAACTAAATTTTGAGCTTATGAACAGTAATAAGCTCAAATGAGCTTATTGAGAGCTTATTTAGGTAAAAACAGCTTAGATTTGAAATCAAAGAACAAAAATACTTGAGAACTGAATCTTATTACTCAAATGATGAAGTACAAACTAAAGTAACAAAGGTACAAGTGATTTAAACTGAATTTGAAAAATAGTTGAAAGAAATGCTTAAAAATGAGAAAAATACAAACTGAAAATTAAAACTCTAACTAACTACTAAAACTTCTGTCTTCTATTTCTTTTATAGGCTGCTTATGTGTTTGTTGTGAGAGTAAACAGCCCAAAGCAATCTTGACCCTTCAATCTTATCAATCTTAGCCGTTGGATTAGGCTTGGGGGATTGTGGGATTGCCAAATGGGATTAGGGTTTAAGTGGAGGAGGGGGGAGAGGTTTGACCATGGGGTTTTTGAGGTGCAGGGTAAAAGGAGGAAGGCAAACCCGTGAGTTTGGTTGTGGGGGAAAAAGGGCGGGAAAAGCTGGTTATACAAAAAGAAGAGTGACAGGGCAAAGGTTCGGGGTTTTGACAGCTTTGGTCCTTCAAGTTAAGAAAGCTTTGCAAGGTTGGTCTTGTGTGTTAAAAGATTAGAAAAACTTGGCAGATTTGGTCCTCCAACCCATATAAGTTAGTTACATAGGTGGTCCTTGTGTATTATAACTTTTAGGGGGTTGGCAGATTAACCCCCTCAAGTTATACTTCTATTGAATTGTAATTTCAGCCCTTGTAGTTTTCCACCATGATATACAACCTTTTGAATTGGCAATTTCAGTCCCTGGAGTTGTATTTTTTTCTTCTTTGACTTTCTTTTGACTTGACCGTGTCGGTGTTGACTTTTGGATTTGTCGGGGTTGACTTTGACTTTGACCAGTTGACTTTTCTGTTGACTTTTTGACTTGATTGACTTTTCTGCTTCGATTTGGCTTTGTCTTTCACAGTCTTTTCCATTCCGAGTCCGGTTTTGTCGTTTTGGCTTTGTTTTTCGTCCTTTTCTTAGTTATCCGTTCCTGCACAATACAATTAGCAAAACAAGCATATATTTGGCATTTTAAGTCCGTTTTTGGTTATTTTAGCTCGTTTTTAAAGGTAAAAGGTATGTGTATTTAAGCACATACCACTCATACTCGGTAGAACAAGTATGTACCTTAGAATTAGCATTTGAAGAACTTGAGTTGTATGCCATCTCTTATTCGACAAACAAATCTTGTGTATAGAAAATGTGTTCTTCTTATTCAAAGTTTCTCAACCATCTCTGATACCACTTGTTGATCCCGTTCTGAATAGATCTTTCTAGCTTGTTAAGGGTGGTAGCCAATCTGGATAGATCCAAACTAACTACAAGAGAAACACTGACTATAAACAATATAAGTTATGCGGAAACTAACTTATATTGCTAAGAAGAACAATGAATA
>BQNB010115937.1:2500-21458 GCA_026074375.1 Tanacetum coccineum
TTGATCCCACTTGAATAGATCTTGTTTAGCTTGTAAAAGCTTAGTTATATTGAATAAATTCAAGAAAACTATAATAGAAACTTTGATTAAATATATCAAAGACTATGCGGAATCTAGTCTATGATACTAAGAAGAATAATCAATAAAACAGTAATGAACAAGATCAATAACACACAATTTACCAAACTTTGAGCCTCAATATAATATGAACACTCTTAATAGTGTTAGGGTTACAAAACCTTGAAGCTATGAAGATATCAAAACAAAACGATTTCTAGATATCTAACTCTATACCCTAGGTCCTCCTTTTATACACCAAGGAGTCCTAGTCGGTTTACAATATATTCGTAAGTTATCATGATCTTCTAATCAAATAAATTATACATATCTTTTATAAAAATATCTCATACATATCACTTAAGCAATCTTTATCTTCAATCAATCTTTATCCTTTCAGCAGTTGTAATCCCTCAGCAGTTGTAACTTTTTTTAAAAGTAGTTAATTTTATCACCAACTAAGTAGTAACTTTTTGTACTCGCAGCACTAACCTGATGTCACATGAAGCCTTTATAATATTAGAAGTTTTCTTTCAATCTTCATCAGCTATGAGTAGTACTTAAGTTACTCTAGTCAGTAGTAATTTACTCTAGCATTAATAAACTTTAACATCTAGCCAAGTACTAACATTTACTTGCCATAGGAGTACTTAGTTACAATCTAGCTTAGTAGTAACTAAGTTACTACTAGCTAGTAAGCAATTGTAGCTATATCACTAGCCAGTAGTAACTAGTAGTACTAACTACTTAGCATATTTTTCATTAGGATTACCAACAGCACTAAGTTTTGTTTAGCAGCAGTAGCTAATACCTTATCAGTCTTAATTCCTTTGAGCATCATTATCTTTAACAAGAACAATATTAACTCCAAACAACATCAAGAAGCTTTTGATCCCAACAATCCTCTCCTAAACTTGATATTTATCTCCAAAATCATCAAGTTTCATTCAAAGCTTCATAATCACCAGTAGGATGCTTCCAAGCACTTTACTATTTCTTGAGCTATTTTGTGAGAAGTTTAAGAAGTTGATAAGTCATTTCATTAAAATTATCAGCTTACAACTTCTTATTTAGCATAGCTATGATTGTAGCAAGTGTAAGGGGATATCTTTTCTCTACTAGCATATAGACATGCATATCTTCAAATCTCACAAAGTGTATTCTACAAGAATCATATAGCCTCCAAAGCAATATTTTCTTTCCTTGTAGATTCCTCCATACTAGATCTTCTATATGATTTTCAAACATAGTCTTTAGATCACCCCATAGCACCCTTTTATAGCCTTCTTTTGGCCTTGTATTCCCATGCTTAGCTTTAACCAACTTCCAAAGAGTTTCCAAATCTTCTCTGTCAAAGCTTTTAATCAGCTGACTAAACAACAAGTACATCTTAGAACTTCTATTAGCTCTTATTATTTCATAAGAACCCATCTTTCCTTTTCTGTGAATCTTGTAATCAATAATTAGAATTTTAATAGACAAAGGTGTAGCATCAACAATTTCATCATCTTGTTTAGTAACAATCTCAAAGCATTGTTTAAGTTCTTCTCTCTCTTTATCATCATCTACCTTCTGTTTCTTTGCTACCTCTTATTCTAGCTCTTCTCCTGCTCTCTTGGAATTACTCTCTTGTGCCATCTCTACTTCAGCTTTCTTTGAGCTCTCTTTCAAAAACTCAGTATCCATATCAATAAACATGTTTACCCTTGTCATGGCTTTATCAAATAACTTTTGAATTTCTGCAAATGACTTGTTCTTTAATTGACTTTGCTTGTAATCAACTATGTTTTTCAGATAAGTACACATTTGATTCCTCTTTTGAGCTTTGGTTAGTGGTTTTCTTCTTTGCTCTTCTGCTCTAAGTCTGGCAAAATGCTTCTTCCTTTTGTCCATGAGCTCTACAAACATTTTTTACTTTTCTTCAACAATCAACTCTCCTTGCTCTTCTGCTTGTAATCTTGTAGCTAGCTCATAATCTGTATCCATCATAACTTGAACATCATCCCATTCAAAAATGTTTGCATCTTCTTCTCTTTGCTTTGCAAACCTCTCTTCTTCTTCCAATTCAGCTTGTAATTAAGCTTGAAGATTTAGAGCAACTTCTTGATCATACATAATCTAATCCTTTTTCTTCAATGGCATCTCAGGTTCAATCATCTTAGCTTTGCCTTTGTCCTGTGAAGGTTTTGATGTGGCTGGTGTTATTGTAGTTGTTGTTGTAAATTCACTTGGCTCTTGAATCATAACCCCTCTAACTTTGGGTCTTGCATCTTTGATCTCTATTAAAGTTTGAGCTAGGGTCAATTCATCAACAATTGTTGTTGTAGCATTGTCAGTAGTAACTTCAACATTAGTAGTAGTAACTACTTCACCAGCAGTAGTAACTGGATCAACAGTACTAACCTCCTTTTCAACTTCAACTTCTTGCTCATCTGAAACATCTGTATCAAACATTAAATCATTATTAAACCTCCCCTGAGTCTCTACAGTATCATCAACCAAAGTAACCTCTATATCAGCATCGATATCAGCTATTTTACTCCCCTGTTTGGATGCATCCTCCTGATCACCCAAACCTTCATCATCTGAGGAAACCACATAATCTTCCGAGCCTGTGAGTTCTTGACCCTCCTTTCTTTTCCAGCTTCTTAACCCTCTCCTTCAATTCAGTAATCTTTGCAGCTTGAGAGGTCTTTATTTTCTCCAAGTCAAGAACTCTTTGTGATAAGTTGGTACAAAGTTCCATCAATTCATTTAATTTCAGTCTATCCTCACCACTAAGTAGTGGATCATTAGAATGTGTAGGTACACTTGCCATATTTTTAGTATCATCAGTTACAAGATGTGTAGGACCACTAAGTTGAGGATCCTCTGTTGTCTTCTAGACTGTTTCTTTTGAGGTTTAGATGTTAAGGGTTGAGTATTAGTGGGTGTATGATGGGAAGCAGTTGGTATCTCTAAACCTGCCAATTATGGTTATTGTGATTGAACTAATCATGGTTGGTATTAAAGGTGTTTTGTCCCCCCCCCCCCTCCCCATACCTGTAAAGTTTTTCCTTTCCTCTTCATGTTAGCAAAGACCTTATTGATCGTGAGAAGGTGTAACAATAAAGCTTTTTTGTATAGACATTCCTTCAACTTGTTTATCCATGAACATTTGCACAAACCTTGGATACATTAGAAATTTAACCCCACCCTCTAAGTTCTTCACCATATTGTCAAAAATGTACTTGGAAAAGTTAAATTTTTGGTTTGTGGCAAGACAGATGATAGCAGAGGCCATAGTGCTACTAAATTCATTCCAAGCAGTGGTCTTAGCACTAAGGCATTGCAGAATTGTATGGATAAGAAATTTCCATTGAGGAGAAAAGAAAGCTTTGTAAAAGGTAAGCTTCTGAGAAAGTTTTTCATACCCCATGAGTGTAAGTTGCTCAAAAATATCAGCATTGGGTAGACATTCAATTCCTTCAGCATCTTTCAATTTAAGAACTCTTCTCACACTTGTCTCAGTAATGATCACTTTCTTCCCATCCACTAGGGCTTGTAACTGAACCTCTCCATTAACAGTTTTCGTCTTAGCAGTAGCCCAGAACTGCTCAATACATGAAGTATAGATTGTAGGATTAACCGTTAACGCATATTTGATAGGATTCGCATTCAAGAAATCTATAATTTGCTCAAACCCTTCACTTTCAGTGGGTTTAGCCAAGAACGTGACCATGTTGTGTGAGTCAGCAAACTTTAGATTCGACATTGTGTTGGGTTTTGATGATTAACAATAAAATTGAGTTAGGCTTTATGATTAGAGAGTATATCAAAGATTGAAATCGATTAAATGAGTGAAAGAAACCCTTAATTGAAGTATTTATGAATTCACCCTCAACAACATTAACTTGAACTAGCAGTAGAAAGAGTACTAAAGAGTTAAGCCTAACTTAGCTTTAATGACCATCAATATTAAGCTTATACTAGGATGTATTAACATTTAACAGGTTGTTGTCAAGTTTAACCATAACAACATTAATTTCAATAGCTGTTGTAAGTTTATGCCTTAACAGATTAACGTCTGAGTCTCAGCATTACTTCAATTTCATTCAAAAAAGATATCATCCATCAATTTTTATTCTCACAAGCTCTCTTTCTATTTTTATTCTCACAATATCTCTCAATTCTTTTTCTTACCAAATCACTCTGTCTATTTTTGTTTTCTCTCAATTCTTTTTGCTCACTTTTCTCTCAGTCTGTTTTTGATTTCTCTCATTTCTTATTGCTCACTATTCTCTCTATCTGTTTTTGATTTCTCTCATTTCTTTTTGCTCACTATTCTCTTTGTCTGTTTTTGATTTCTCTCATTTCTTTTTGCTCACTATATCTCTTGATGACCAATTTAGCCTAGCAGTACTAAGTTAGCCTAGCAGTACTAAAAATAGCCTAGCAGCACTAACTTTTGTAGTATAGTTTTTGGCAAACTATCAGCCATCAATAGATTTAAGAATTCTTTACCAGTTGCCGTTTTCCCTGGAATAGCCAATTATTTCTTGTGGATTAGACATGGTGAATTGATGACCATTTGTGGTGTGGTGATCAAACCAACACTTGATGAATTGTTATACCACCAGCACTAAGTTAAGCTTGACAGCATTAACTTTTGCCCAGCAGTATAAACTCCAAGTCTATTTCAATTAGCTTATCCATTATCAATTAAACACCTTCTTGGCTTTTTCCTGCCAAATTTTAGTTCCAAGAACAAAGAAACACAATCCAGAATAATTTGTATAATTATCACATTAACTGACATTATTAAGGTATGTTTGACAATACTAACTTTCAGTTACCAGTATTAACTGTAATTTCATCCTTAGTAGCTTTTGCATTCCATTTCAAATCATCCTTGATGAGTTCTAATCCGCTGCATATTAACACATTTAACCTCCCCTTAATCAATCCTTCAGAGGTTAAGCATGCCAATACTTGCAATTAGATATTGAAATCTGCTAATATCAAATGCTTTTGTGAGCAAATCTGTAACATTCTGATCTGTGTAAATCTTGATCATTTGAATAAGCTTCTTCTCATTAGAATCTCTGATAAAGTGATGTCTAATCTCAATGTGCTTTGTCTTTGAGTGAAAAACAGGGTTCTTTACTATGCATATTGTGCTTTCATTATCAATATAGATCTTTGTATGCATAAAGTTATATCCATAATCAAGCAATTGATTTTGAATCCAAAGCACTTGACCACAGCAACTTGAAGCAACTACATATTTAGCCTTAGTTGTGGAATTAGCAACCACAGTCTGCTTCTTACAGTGCCATGAAATCAATCTACACCCTAGGAATTGACAACCTCCTGTTGTGGACTTCCTATCTAAGCTTGATCCTGCATAGTCACTGTCAGTATATGCCACCAAATCAAAAGCTGAATCCTTGGGATACTAAAGGCCCAATTTAGGTTGACCTTTTAAGTATCTAAAGATCCTTTTCACAGCATAGAGATGTGAACTTTTAGGATTGACTTGGAATCTTGCACAAGCACATACTGCAAACATAATGTCAGGCCTTAAAGAAGTTATATACATCAATGATCTAATCATGGATCTATACAAGTGTTCATCTACATCTTCACCATCTACATCTTTGAGCAAAGGCTTATGGGTTTCCATGGGTGTGCTTGCTGTTTTGACTTACAGTCTAAAGCTAAATTACTTAAAAATCTTCAGTTACACATATTTGTCTTGGCTTATAAAAATCTTCTTCCTCTCTGCTTCCCTTACAGGCTAGGAAGGAATGTGCGTTCCCCATAAGAACTCATTTGAATGAAACTTCGTATGCTTTATCTTCACAAACTTTTGTGCATAATGACTTTTTGTAGAGCCAAATTGATTATCATCTACATAAACTTGAATAATGAATATCACTTTGTCCTTCTGATAAACAAAAGTTTTGTGTTATCTTTCTCTTTTGGAACTATTTTCCAGCAAATAAGTTGAAAGGTTTCATACCAAGCTTGAGAGCTTGATTGCAAACCATAGAGGAGCCTTTTCTATTTGTAAAACTCTATCAGGGAAATCAAACTTCTTTTAAAAATACACTCAATCTCTAGATAGTCTGGATCTTCAAATCCTGGTGGTTGACAAACATAGACTTCCTCTTCAATCTTTCCATAAAGAAAAGCACTCTTGACATCCATTTGATACACCACAAAGTCTTTAAATGAGGCATAGGCTAAGAATAGCCTAATTGCTTCAATTCTGGTAACAGGAGCAAAAACCTCATCATAGTCTATTCCTTCTTCTTGTGTGTACCATTGTGCAACCAATCTTGCTTTGTTCTTTATCACAATGCCTCTTTCATCCTTCTTGTTCCTGTAAACCCATTTAGTACCAATGGCCCTTTTGCCATGTGGTAAATCCACCAAGGTCCAAACTTGTTGAAACTTGAATTGTAGAAGCTCTTCTTGCATAGCCTCTATCCAGCTTGGATCCTTCAGTGCTTAAACTACCTTTTTGGGTTCTTCTTGTGATAGAAAGCAAGCAAACAAGCAAATTTAGAGGTCTTTATGACTTGTTCTTTGTTTAAGACTAGTACTAACAAACCCATATTCCTCTAAATTCTTTGTCATTTGTCTTGTTTGAGTAGCTGATTGCAGATCTCCAATGACTAGATTAAGAGGATGATCCTTATGTATTCTTGTAGTAGGAATAGAGCTGACTTGGAAGTATGTATCCAAATTGTTTATGTCAGCCCCTGAATCATCATTTTCAGCATCACTAAATCTGCTAATTTTTTCCAAATAAGGCATATTTGGATCATCATCACATCCATAGACTATATTTTCATCAACAACGTTATCCTTTATACCAGCAGCATTAATAGTTTGACTAACAGTATTAATGTTGTTAGTGCTGTTGACATTAGCATCCTGCTCATCCTTTTTTTCCTCCTCCCCTGATGGTTTGAATCCAGCATCAGGAGAATCCTTTAGACTAGAAGAGAATGGTGGATCTTGAGTCCATAATGGTAGCAGTATGTAATCTTTGCCAGGTACTGTCTCCACTCTAGCTTTACCTGCATCATCACATGCTTTTGTACCTGCATTACCATTAGACTGATTCCCTATAACAACTGGCTTATAGTTCATAGATTTTGTTAGTGCATCTATATCAAAAAGCCAATTAGGTCTACTTCCAGCAATATTAGGTGTATTTTCACTAAATTGTACATGCAGGTTCTCTTCTACTATCCTAGTTCTACTGTTGAATACTCTAAATGCTTTGCTATTGGTAGAGTATCCTACAAAGAATCTTCATCTCGTCTTTCATCAAACCTTACCTAGTGTGATATATGGTTTTAATGATTGAACAGGACACAAATGGTACCTGAAGCTTAAGGCATGTTTTCTAAAGAAAAAAGTTCATAAGGGGTCTTGTAGTGAGGCTTGATAATCTAAACCCTATTTTTAGACATAAACAAGCAGTATTAAATGCTTCAGTCCCAGATAAAGGTATTGGCAATTTTGAGATCAGCTAGACATATTCCCTAACAGCCTATTATTGTGTAACTATTTTTCCTTTCATGCTACTCCTATTCTTGTTGTGAAGTCCTAGCTATCTAAAATTCCCTTCTTAATACCTTCATTTCAAAGAAACTAATTCATGACCCCTCATTCTTGAATTCGTCCGGATCTGTACCACATTAATCACTTTCGCCCTAAGGTTCTATTTGATTTTCTTATGCATTATGATTGTTTTAAGATTTCACTAGTTTCTCTTAGTGGCTAATAAAGAAAACCCAACTAAACCTACTAAAATCATTCTGGTGAAACTAGGCAGTACATTTCTTCATTAAATCTTTACAAATGTTGGGCCACCAAACATAATCATGTGTAACATTTGTATGGTTGATTGATTTATCTGACTGTTTTGGTCTTAAAGAAAAGTACTCTGTGTTGCTTTTTCCCTTTCTGGAAAGCACACAGGTTTGATTAATTTCAAAAAGTTTTGAAGGTAGACCTCTTACAAGGTTTCCCTTTACCAGTTTATTCATTGTTTTGAAATTTACATGTATAAGCCTCCTATGCCAGAGATTAGAATCATCTAATGTGGCCTTTGCAAAGAGACAAGTGAGACCTCCTTAAGGAACGTCATTCTTTAAATCAACACTGTACATGTTATCCTTTCTAGGAACTTTAAGCAAAACATGACTTTCATCAGTTAACTTAAAGTCTGGAGACAGAACAACACATTCAGTCTTAGTAAAAAGAACACTATTCTTTTTGTCACACATTTGTGAGACACTGAAGAGGTTAAACTTTAGTTCCTTTACAAAATACACATCTTCAAAATCTAATTTGCTAGTTCTTATTTTACCTTTCCTAGTAATTTTCCCTCCTTTGAAATTTCCTCCAAAGGCAACAAATCCTCCATCAATTTCTTCATAATCTGTAAGATAGGATCTGTTTCTTAGTCATGTGCCTAGAGCATCCACTGTCAATCACTTATTTATCCTTCAAATCTTGCTGTGGATTACCCTGCACATAATGGTAGGAAAATTAGTTTCTTTTGGGGACCCAAGCAATTAAACTGACTTGGATCTGCCTTGTGCATCAATATAGTCAAATCTTTTAAAGGACATTGATGCACCATTGTTTCTGGAGACATGGTCTAAGACTTTATGTTTTGGTCTCCAAACCCAACATGCTGAGGCCTTAACAACATTTCCCTTGTTTCTCTTAACAACACTAAGAACTGCTTTTGGCCTAGCAGTATTAACTACTGCATTTGGCCTAGCAACATTAACATTTTTATCATTAACAATATTAACCCTCTTATTAAAATTAATGTTATTAGCTACTGTTATTTTGTTAAAAGGCCTTCTAGCAGTTGAATATGCATTATTAATAACATTTTTCATGGGTCCTGCATTATTCATTGCTGTTCTTGATTGAACAATATTAACTGGTCTAGCAGTATTAAGTGAAATTGGGCCAGACCTAGTTAAGACTGTTCTTGGAACCATGTTCCTTTTTGGACTGGGGTGAGTTAATTTAGAGAAATTCTGTTTGTTCACCCTTTGAACATTGGTCCAAACTGGTTTTTCAAACCTTTGATTATTATACCAGTTATTGCAATCTTTCCTCAAATGTTCAAAACTACCACACACATGACAAGCTTTGTTGAACATCTCAAAATCATTCCCTAACTTTTGAGACATCTGCTGGTTCCAATTTCTCTTGTTTCCTCTAGGACTAGGTGTGTTTTGCCTATTTTTATCAACTGATGTGTTCCTAGGAGATTTTACTTGCTTAGTAGACTTAACAAAGTTTATCTTAGCAAAACTAGGTTTATTAAACATCTCAACTGTTTTAACCTTAGGCACATCTTCTTCCTCACTTTCAGACACCCAATCCTCAATAATTGGGGCTTCATCTTCTTTCCTAGCAGTCTTAGGTTCATTAGTCTCAACAGTAGGCTTTTCAACTACAGACTTACTAACAGACTCATTCACATCAACAAAATCATCTAGACTAGGATAAACTAAATCAGATTTTGGTGGCATAAAATTCCCAGTATAGGGAGGTGGGACAGCATTATACCCTAATCCTGTTTTACACTTATCCATTATCTGTCTGTCTAGAAGTTCACTTAGGCTTTTTGATGAATTTTCAAATTTTTGTACTGTAAGTTGAACCTCATCTTTTTCTTTTGTAACCAATTCCAACTTCCTTTTAAGCTTTGTAATATCTAAATCTCTTAAATAGATTTCACGTTTTAAGAGTTTTATATCTTCCTCATACATAGACTCATTTTTCTTAAAGATTACCAGTCTAGTTTCTACAGATTCTAAACTAGTTTTATAAGAGACAACACTTATCCTAGCTGTTCTTAAGTCTTTAACTAATTGTTCATTTTGTTCTTTTAAGTCTTTTACACATTCTAAACAAGATGAACAACAATTTGAGTCATTAGATACCTCAGAGTTTGTAGAAGAACTTGAACTTGTTGGAGAATAAGCCATGAGAGCAAAATTGGTTGGACCTTCTTCTGCTTGGTCACTCCAATCATATCCAAAGCCATCACACTGAGATACTAAGGCATTTGAAGTAGTTTCCTCAACTGGCACAGTCCTTCTAGTAGGCTCCCTATTCCTGCTGTCTTGATTCCTGGGTGCCCTGCACTCTTTTGCAAAGTGTCCCATTTTATGGCAGTTGAAACACTCCACCTTGGACTTGTCAAACCCAATTCTTTCTTTGTTGGCCATGTCCAGCTTCCTTCCAGTATTCTTAAGGAATCTTCTTGCCCTCATAGTCAGCATAGCAATGTTCCACCTCAAGTCCATCTCTTCTAGATCATCAGGATGGATTTGTTGTAGATCTTCATTATCAAGCTGTGGAATACTTGGTTGGCTAGCAAAGAAGGAATAAATCACAGCATCACTCAAATTTTTAACAGTTGTTGAGCTATCAACAGCACCCTGAGTGCTAGCAGTATTAACACCCTGAGCAATATTAACTAGGGGTGAGCAAACTGAACCGAAAACCGACCCGACCTAACAAACCGAGCTGAACCGAGCCGGACCGAGCTTATTCGGTTTGGTTTTCGGTTTTGGATACCTATTTTGGTTTAGTCAGTTTGGTTCGGCTCAAACCCGACATTTTAGTCGGTTCGAACCACTAAACCGAACCGAACCGAGCCGAACCTAGCTTATTCGGTTCGATTTCGGTTTATATAGGGTTCATTCAGTTCGGTTCTCGGTTTCCAAAAATCCTTAACTCGTTTTTGGTTTCGGGTCAGTTTTTCTCGGTTCGGGTCGGTTTCGACCCGATGCTCACCCCTAGTATTAACTGCTCTAGTTGCACTGTTAGTGCTGCTAGATGGCAGAAAGGCTACATTGTGTGAGTTTGTGGTTGAGCTAGATTCCTGCTTAGACCTCTGAATTCATAAGCCATTAGGATTGTTGAAGAGGACATCCAAACTCAATGTCTGAATCCTCTGGTTTTTCCACCACCACAAAAGTATAGCAATAGCCCATTCTTATGACAGACTTTTCAAGACCTTCTTTCTGGTTGATGACTTCTTTGAGAGATAACTTCAACATGCATCTCCAAGTGACTAATTAGCTTTTGTAATCCTACATAGGTTTTGCTCAAATCCCTTCTGTTCTTGATTGCAACAAAGTTTTCATATTGCTGCTTCAAAAGATTTTTCTGAGTTTTCTTTGTAGCAGCATTACCTCCAAATCTGTTCTCAATTGCTTGCATCAGTGTCTGAGCATCCTTGTAGGAGTTTAACTTCAATTGATGCTAATATGCTAAGGCCCATCAACAAGTGCTTCTTCTTCTTGCCTTTAAATCTGCCATTCTTTTGTGCTTTCTCTTCAACCTTTAGGAGGGATAACATTCTCCTTACCATCAACAAGTTTTTGTTACAATGGGTGCATTATCATTTTCTATGATCTCCCATAGAGTGTAATCAATGCACTGTAGGTACTGCTCCATCCTCATCTTTCAGAGATCATACTCACCAGGTTGGAGTATAGGTAGCTTGATGGTTTGAGTAGATTGAGTATCCATTGCTTCTTGAAGAAGTAAATCTTTTGTGTAGTTAAGTATTCTTTTAAGTCAAAGCTCTCAAAGTCTCTGATTACCACTTGTCGAACCTAATAGAATTAGAATCTTTTAATCCCTTAGCTTGTATAAGGTATAGTTATGTAAGATAAATCTAACACAACTATAGTAGAAACTTTGATTGTGAATATCAAAGACTATGCGGAATCTAGTCAATGATACTAAGAAGAATTATAATGAAACAGCAATGAACAAGATCAATAACAAAACAGTTTAGTAAACTTTCAGCCTCAATATAAAACGAACACTCTTAATAGTGTTAGGGTTTACAAAACCTTAAAGCTACTAATAACACTTTTCTAGATATGATTTGATACGATTTTGGTACATTTAACTCTATACCCTAGGACCTCCTTTTATATACCAAGGAGTCCTAACAGGCTTACACTATTTTTCTAAGTTATCATGATCTTCTAAACAAATAACTTATACGCATCTTTTACAAAAATATCTCATACTTATCCCGTAAGTAATCTTGATAAACAATCTTCATCTTTATCCTTTCTCTTGTCTTTATCCTTCTGACAGTAGAAACTCTTCTAGCAGTTGTAATCTTTCAGCAGTTGTAACCAGCAGCATTAACTTTTATACCAGCAGCACTAACTGTGTACAAGCAGTAGTAACTACTTAGAATATTTTCTTCATTCTTCATCAGCAGTACTAAGTTACACTAGCAGTACTAACTTTATGCTAACAGTTGTAACTTTACTCAAGCAGTACTAACATATACTAGCAGTACTAAGTTACACTAACAGTAGTAACTTTTATACTAGCAGTATTAACTACTTAGTAGTATTTCTTCTAAGTCTCTGAGCAGTCTTAACTTCCATTAGCAGTAGTAATATATACTAGCAGTAGTAACTGGCAGTACTAACTACTTAGCATATTTTTCACTAATATCACTAATAGCACTAAGTTATGCATAGCAGCAGTAACTCTAACCTTAGCAGCAGTAACTTCCAAACAGCTTCAAAAAAAATCTTTTAATCCTAACAGATTAGTACTGTTAGTTGTATCAATTAGTACTACTAAGTATAACTAGTACTGTTAGTTATACTTAAGACTCTTAGTTAAAACTGTTAGTAATAATTGATATTGTTAAGAAGAAAATGCTTTGGATTGTCTTTTCTTGGTTTTGGACTAACACTTGCAGGATAAGCAAAGCAGTATGGTTGGATTTGGTGATACCAATTATGGTGTTTGTTCAGATACATAGCTTAAACTCGTCTGAGACAAAAATCCAAGAGAAGGTAATCTCCTACGAACAAGAATCTCAATACCCACGTGAGAAAGCGCTCGACAACACAAGTGTTTTTCTCCTCATGTTCTCAGCATAGTCATACACATGAGACGCGGTTATGGAATACGAAAAGTGTGCGGTCACTTCCATCTTAGAGACAAGCCACGTCTTCTACCAATAAGTTCGTTATGTTAATTTGTTTGAAACTTACATAGGTAGTTAGACCAATCCCATGGATAAGCCCTCAAGCTAAGGCCTAACCAACACCCTTGTAAGTATATAATGTAAGCATTCCCGTATTGTCAGGCCATTTTACGGACGTCATCTATTTTATAATTACTATTATTATTTCCTACAACCGTTTACTTTTAATTCTCATTTATATAGTGATAACAAGCGATTCGCGAGAGATACAAAAAATCTCATCAATAAACTAACAAGCGGACACCAAACGAAATTAATCAAAGGTTTTCATTCAAAGTAAGCTATATATTATTTTTTTACAAAAGTAATTAATCAACATTTTTATATTTTTTTTTTATTTGGTTGGCATGAAAGTTGATTTTCACCACTGTTCCGCAATAAAATAACTCTAGGCATAGCCGCCGTCTACCACCAAAACTTCTCTCGCTTCAACAAATACCCTACTTTCTTATAACCCAAACCATAAAATTAGAACAAAAATATATTCTAGTCCATTCTTCCTTAATTACCATGGGATAACCTCCATACTCCTAGGGGAACATAAAAACTACAAAATATTAACTAGAAGAGCATAGCTACTATACATACCCAAGTAAACTCCGATCGTCATGCTCTGTCCCCTTTGACCAATTTGGTCGTTCACCCTCGTTTCACTCATCTAATTGTCTTGGCTTTCTAGTTCAAAGATATGAACAAGTAAATATCTACATACCCTCCTATATATATTTCATACACATAAGAGTTTACACACTTACACGTATACTTAGAACATAATCACACATTTACTCTCTCTTCTTTCTCTCAAAACCCACGGCTCAAACCCCCCCATAAACTATCCATACAAAATTTATATAACCTATTTACATACACTCATCAGATCATGATCTCAAGATTCCTCAAAGTATGTTTTGAAGAGCCAGTGATAGATTATTTAACTAAGTGTTGAAGCAAAGAAAAGCAAGATTAGTTTTACTTTTGATAACTACAAGGGTTTATGCATAGATTAATATTTGTCATCAATCCTACTATCATCTCAGTAACAGTATTTAGTCTTAAGCCGCCTTAAGCACATTTGTCATTTATATGATTATTATGAATATGTGATAGTGTTTAATATAGTGACTAAACACCTTAGGAACAATCAGTGTTTGATCTCTTGTAAACCATGGATGTTTTTCTTTTTTCTTGGAATATATAGTTTTATGAGCTTATTATAAGGAGCATGATAAATGAACAGAAAAATAAAGTCATGAATGGAAGTAAAGACTTGTACACTTTAGGTAAACCTATAAAGTTTGTAAAATATAAAAACAAAGTTAAAAATAGACATAAATAAAGTGCATAGCTTTATGTCCAAAATAGTGTGTAAAAAAATCATGAGATAATTCAACTATTTTATAGATTTCACATCAAGACAGATAGTGATACGACTATCATTTCACCGACCTGACTCCGAAAAGGAAAAAAAACCTTGTTTAAAACAGGATTAATAATCGAAAAATTACGTTAAACTTCCTTAATACGACTATTACAAACTAGCGGAGTTATAAAAATTATTTCAAACACAAGTTGACATATTTTCAACAAATACTACATTTTTCAGAATTCTCCGCAATAGCATAAGAATCTGCAAGTTTTTCAATAAAAAACGAACAGAACGTTATGATTTCCAGTCAAGTATTCTACGACAATTATACTTTTATTCTAAAACTATTTTATAAAATTTACTAGGCTTGACAAAAGTTTACTTATTTGTAGAACCTCACAACAAGGTACACGAACTTTTCAAAAATGAGACACGCCACTCGTAAGAAAGCTAGTGAAAAACGGAGCTATAAAGAATAAAAGACGAAATTTACGTTTTTACGACGACGAATACATTTAAATAAAAGTCGACATCATCTGCGCGATGTGAACAGGAAAAAGTTACGTTCACCCAAAGGGTCAAAATATCGAAATGTCAAATCAACTGATAAAATCGTCCTACATAGCGAACAGAAATGGCGGCATAAGAATACTGAAAAAATGCAAAATCGGCTTAAAATGCATAAAGTTTGAGCGGCTATTTCTTATACACCAAACGATAAACATACTCCTATCTTACTCTATAAACGTAATTTTAACACACACAACCCATTAGTTGTTGATGAAACTATATAGAATTAATCGTAGAGGTCTTATCAAGTCTATATTTACAGGACGAGTTTCATACATTAGGCCAGTCCATCTTCGGATGGCGTTTCGACGATGTTGTATTGGATGTTAATACGATTTAAAAGTGTCCTAAACTCCCGACACGTCATTGTACATGACTCGTAGATTATGATAGCCCCGAACATAAGTACATGATAAACAAAATATCATGATGAATATATACCAAGTACTCGGACTACTGTATACACCTACTATATTGACTTAGTTTGTCCTCGGAGTCCGATCGTGAACGCATTCAGTTTCTATAGTGAATACTTGTTGTCATCTTTCCATTCACTTCGAGGTGAGTTCATAGTCTCAGAATTATCCAACTTAATTAATGTATTATAAACCCGCGAGGGGAATACATGCTCTTTTACAAACTCATATAGATTTACTTCACCGCATACAATTTCCTTCTTTCTAATTCACCTTGTGAGTTCTCATACAGTCTCGGGCATTTCAATCTTTTCGAACATAGTCTTTATAAACCCGCGAAAGGGAATAACATGCTCTTTTACAAAACTCATATATTTTACTACTTCATATTACCTTTCGATTCCTTGTGAGAGTTCATAGTCTCGCCTTTCACAATCTTTTCAATGTTTTATAAAACCAACCGCGAGAGGGGAATTACAGGCTCTTTACAAACTCATATATATTACTACAGTACAATTACCTTTCTACCTTGTTTTTGGAGTATCATAGTCTCGCGCTGGTTCTATCTTTTTAGCATGATTTTATAAATCCGCCGAGGGATCATACTATGCTCACTTTACACAAACGAGTATACACTTACTACTCGTACAATTACCTTTTTAATACTTTGTGAGTCATATCTCTCCGCATCTTCTAATTACATTTTTAATGCTTTGATAAACCCGCGGCAACGGAATCATCCGTGTACGAACTTGTATATTTTTTTTGTTTTTTTTTTACTACAGTATAATTACCTCTTCTACTTTGTGATTTATCGCCCTCGCATTTCAAGCTTTTAAAGTATTATCAGAAACCCCAGGGGAATACAAGCTCTTTTACAAACTCATCACATATTTTACTACAGTACAATTACCTTCGATACTTTGTAGTTCATAACCTACCCTTTTTCTAACAAATTATCATTTACAAAATCTAAAACGGGTGAATTTACATTGCTTGTTTTACTTTGGCTCACTCAAAGTGTTTTTCAACTAGAGGTGTATTGTCTACCCGATTACTGCCTGATAATTAATGCCTAAGTTACCTACTATTGCCGAGTGAAGTCCCTATTATCGATCAGAACCCGTTAATTGCTATTTATAGTGAGCGCTGTGTTATGGATAGAATCTATCGTGACCGTCGTAGTTTAATAGTTAACGATGGTACTTCGGTTTTAAGACGGGTACTATGACCAACGGGTACTAATACCCGGTATTTTGTAAAAACTATATAAGCCTCTTCCAACTTTGGAAGAGGCAAGCTAGTCAATTTCATTTTACATTTACACATACATTTCTCTCTCTAGAAATATCACTCTATGTGTTTCTCTCTCTAGAAACTAGCCCAATCACTAGAATCATCACCCGTGTTATGAATTAAACGATCCTACAGATATCCACCTGATGAATATCTTCATCCTTATAAGCCTTCTCAAAGGTATCAAACAAACAACAATGATGTGTCCTTCATAGAACCCTATGAATGTCCTGAACCAGTTATTCTTGAAATTGAAGTTTCATCTGACCAAAATGGTCAAACTGATCAATTTGTTCAAAATGATGAAATCTTAAATGATGATCATTCTGAACATTCCAATCACACCAATGATGAACAAATCATTGATAATATCATAAACACTAAAGACATTCAGATCTCTGAACACTCATCGTCTCCAAGAGAAGAGGATACATCAGTACAAAATACAATTCCAATCCTAAATCCACCCTTACCTATTCCATCAGTGGTTACTCTAGCTCCTCAAGACAGATGGTCTCAGGATAAGCACATTGAGCTGGTCAATATCATTAGTAATCCAGGAGTTGGAATGCTCACAAGAGCCATGGCTAAAGTACTTGGTGCAACTTCAGCTCATGAATGTCTCTTTGTAGATTTTCTCTCTGAAGAAGAACCTAAAAAGGTCTCTGATACACTACAGCATCCAGGATAGTTTGATGCCATGCAAGATGAACTAAACCAATATGCCAGAAACAAAGTCTAGACATTAGTTCCTGCACCTTATGGTAAAACCATAATTGGCTCAAAATGGGTATTCAAGAACAAAAGAGATGAAACTGGAATTGTCATAAAAAACAAAGCAAGACTTGTAGCCCAAGGCTACAATCAGCAAGAAGGCATAAATTATGATGAAACCTTTGCTCTAGTTACAAGACTTGAAGCAATCCAAATCTTTCTTACCTTTACCACATACATGAACTTCATTGTTTATCAAATGGATGTCAAAAGTGCATTCCTCAATGGTAAACTAAAAGAAGAAGTTTATGTCAAACAACCCACAGGTTTTGAGAGCAATGAGTTCCTAAACCATGTATGCAAATTAGAAAAAGCCCTTTACGAACTTAAACAAGCTCCAAGATCATGGTATGAAACTCTCTCAACCTTTCTCACTGAACACAAGTTTGTTAGAGGTAAGATAGACAACACATTGTTTGTCTACAAAACTCAAACTAATGTGATTCTGGTTCAAATCTATGTTGATAACATTATCTTTGGGTCCACCAGCATAAAATTATGCAAACAGTTTGCTAAAATAATGACTTAAAGATATGAAATGAGCATGATGGGTGTCCTCACCTATTTCCTTGGATTTCAGATTAAACAATCTGAAAGAGGCATTTTAATCAACCAAGAAAAATATGTCAAGGATCTGCTGAAGAAGTATGGCATAAATGGTTCATCAGTGAAAACTCCAATGGTACCCCCTAACAACTTAGGACATGATCTCAATGGCAAAGCTATAAATGAGACTCAGTATAGAGGTATGATTGGATCACTAATGTACCTAACTGCAAGCAGACCTGACATTTAATTCTCAACTTATCTATGTGCAAGATATCAAGAAAACCCTAAGGAATCCCACCTTATTGCTGTTAAGAGAATTTTTAGGTACCTAAAAGGTACTCACAGTCTTGGTCTTTGGTATCCAAAATGTTCAGGTTTTAACCTAAAAAGATACTCAGACTCTGACTATGCTGGATGCAACATGGACAAAAAAAGCACCTCAGATGCTTATCAGTTGCTAGGAGGCAAACTTGTGTGCTGGAGTGTAAAAAGTAGCAATTTATAGCTATGTCCTCAGCTGAAGCTGAATATGTAGCTGTTGCTGGATGTTGTGCCAACATATTATGGATGAAAACTCAACTCACTGACTATGACATCATATATGAAAAGGTACCCATATTTTGTGATAACATAAGTGCTATTGCAATTTTAAACAATCCAATTCTGCACTCAAGAACAAAGCATATTAATATCCGATATCATTTTATCAAAGATCATATACTCAAAGGGGACATTGAATTACATTTCATTCCCACTCAATATCAACTTGCTGATATCTTCACCAAGCCCCTAGATGAACCAACTTTTAAAAGATTAATCGTTAAACTAGGTATGCTGAACATTGATTCAAAACCTGAA
>BQNB010115938.1:0-21458 GCA_026074375.1 Tanacetum coccineum
CATGTCACTATTGTAAGAGGTAACCAACGATGGACGAAAAAATTATATAACTGTGAGGCTTTAAGGTGCGGAAATTTTTTTAAGGTTTAGGTATCGGTTTGTAGGGGTGAGCATACCGGACCGTCGACCCGACCGGACCGGAAGACCAGACCGAACCGGACCGAGCGGACCGGACCGAAGGTATTTCGGTCCGATCCGCGGTCCGGTGTTTTGGACCAATTCGGTCCTCGGTCCGGTCCGGTCCGACCAAAAACCCGATGATAATGCGTGTAGGACCGGACCGGACCGGACCGAAGACCGACCCGGACCGGACCGTACCATTTCGGTCCGGTCCTCGGTCCGCCGTTTTGGCTAGTTTCGGTCTCGGTCCAAGGTCGGTCCGGTTCGGTCCTTGGACCGTGCTCACCCCTATCGGTTTGTGTGGAAGGTTGTGATACCATGTAAGAGGTGAATTTTTTTTTAACATAATGTAAGAGGTAAATATTGTGTATGTCATTAATCATAAGATTTGGTACAAAGAATAATCTAGAACTCAGGCTTGAGCCCATTACAAAATATCCAGTAACAAAATGTTGATTACCCATCGAGCGTAGGTTTTAACTATTGGCTCGATCGAGCTTTGCATGAGTTTTGAGTAATG
The DNA here is from genome assembly GCA_026074375.1 of Tanacetum coccineum. Taxonomy (NCBI): domain Eukaryota; kingdom Viridiplantae; phylum Streptophyta; class Magnoliopsida; order Asterales; family Asteraceae; genus Tanacetum; species Tanacetum coccineum. Next base: position 641 of record BQNB010115938.1, read on the forward strand.
GTTGCATCTAGACGTGGCAAATTAGGTGGGTCGGTCTGGTTGGGTCACGATTCTAGATAAGTTTGGGTTTAAACGGGTTCGGGCATGGAAGGAACTAAGATGCGAAATGACCAGATGCGCTTGAAATAAACTAAACAATACTACAAACATAATTTTTAAGGACCAGATGCATTTTAGAAAAATCAAAATATTTTAGCAAAAGGGTGTAAGAAATCACAAGTTCTTGCATGGGATAAAACTACAAAGATGTCACCATCTTGCATGCGATGAAGTGTTCTCATTTGAAATTTAAATTTTTTGTTCCTTTTCTTTTCTGCGGAAACCGTAAAGGGGGGTGAATACGTTTTCCTTTTAAAAACTTAAATATGTTTCGTATCAAATTACTGATTAAGCGTGATATAATTTGAAGAGTGCTCATATTAATTCTATACTAACAATGTATATTTTATCAAATTGTGTCACAACAATACAAACCAAAACACAATGTTCACATCAATTCACGACACAAACACAATCAAAACTATATAAGCAACACAACATACAATTGCAAATATAAATATAGAGCGATAAATGCAAGTATAAATGTAAAGAGATAAGTAAAAATAAATGCAAACCGGACACGCTGATTTATAGTGGTTCAGTCACGAAGCACCTCTTTGCCCTACTCCACTCCCCGAGCACCAAACTCGAGAGTTCTCTTCACTAGTCAACAAGCTCCCTTTAGGCGGAGAAAACCATACACAACTTTAGCTTACACCAATTTCCGACACTAAGCTAAATGTCGAGTTCTAATCCTAGCTAGAACCAATCTACCACACCTTTGTATTTTGAGGACTAAAATACAAACCGCACTACTTCACTTCACCTAGACACAAACACGATCACCCTGATCTATCTAATCCCTATACGATCTAACACGCCTTCCTATGATCACTACGATCTAACTAACCTTCCTATGATCACCACGATCTAACTACTATACACACCTTCACAATATACACAAATGATTTACAACATACAACACAATCTACCATTTTACATACAAGTGATCAATTGTAATCACTTCTATGTGACCCGATCTGCTACATGATAAGTGAGTAAACAAATGTGATCACTTTCATGTAGAGACATCCTATACATCACTACATACCCCTTGGTATTAGTGGAACTAACATAGAGTGTAACCATGATCCATGAAGAAAGAAAAACTCTATGTGTATGTATATAATTTCATGGCTTTCTCTTTATGGAGGAGGGAAGAAGACTTGGGCTTTTATAGGAGTGCCTTGACTTGGAAAAGGTCTCTTTTATCTAATGGATAAAATGGTGTTTGGATAAAAGCATATGTATCACTAGTTTTCCATCCATCTTCTAGAAGCAAATTCAAATTTGAATTCACTAGTTTCCCTCCATCTTCTAGAAGCTTTGATTGGGCCTTAATGGGCCAAACTCTATTGGGCCCCCAATGGGCTTGTTCGTTTTCTTGACCCGATCTAATTAGCGAAGTCCATATTTGTAGGAGTACTGGGACGTCAAGAAGAGTTGATGAATGTTTATGTAGATGATTTATGTATACAAGTAACTTGCGTACTTTACGTAATGATTTACAAGTTACATGTTTGTCATCACCAAAACACAAAGAGAATGTATAGATTAAATATCACAACAATCCCCCCTTTTTGATGATGACAAAATATGTAAACCGTAAATCATAGTAAAATATTAAAGTTACTCGTTTACACTTCTTCTCTCCCTTTTGTCGAAATAAAAAGGTGTGGCCTCAGAGTTCTCTACTTCTATCTTCCCTTTGTAAATACATACCTATCATAAAAAATGAGCTTGCATCATCCAAGTGAAGTCTTGCTCCTATCAACCTCGTTTAATCATCCACAACTATCTACTTTGACACTCGAGTGCTCTTTAGCTCATTGCACTCCTATGACACTTGCACCCCATTGTATAATGACTCTAACGGATCAATGGACAAATTTGTTGCAAACTCTTAACCTACATCAAGGGTTAGTTTTGTGCAACAAAATATATATATAGGAGCAATATTAAAAGGGTGAAATACACATATTAAGAAATGTGTAGATGTCTTTAACGGTTGCAAACATAATGACTTTGACATTTGCAAATGCTCCCCCTCAGTGTATGCTCCCCCTTATTTGATGGGACAGCCCAAGGAATCAGTACGAAGGTTACAAAACAAAGTGAGTAAAAAAAATTCCATATAAATAAATACGATTGATATTATTATAATCTATATATATATATATATATATATATATATATATATATATTAGTATATATATATAAATATATAAACTACTGTCAAAGCCCTCCAAACCGATAGGCGGGCTACCGTGTAGTACTAAACGAATAAATTAAGTAACGGTTCATGAATTATGAACATAGTAAAAAATATACAGTTAATAACAAACAAAAAGAATTTTTATACAATTAATAACGAACAAAAAGAAATGAATGGTAATACGATAATAGAAAATAAAAGTTAATAGATTATCCGTCATTAGAAAGTATATGCTTTTTAGTTTAAATTTGTAATAAAGCTTCTTTATACACAATGTTGGTTTTTGAATTTGTGTTTTTACCATCTCTAACTTCATAACCCGCCCGATGATAAAAAAAAGATAAAATAACATCACCTATGTTTGTAACGAATCATATACTCTTAACAACAATATGTATAAAAAAAGATAAAAAGAAAGAGCTTCGAATGTAACTCTTCTTTTCTTGTACAATGAGGCTTTTTAGTATTGGGGTAAAAGGAAAACCATGCCGAGCCCATAATGGTTTTGGAGTACATTGCGATTTACATAGATGGATTTTGCAAGATTTAATTATTTGTCTCAAACAACTATAAAAACACTATACATAAAAACTATTGTGTGTTTATTAATACATACTGTATATAACAACCATTCATCAATCAGAGCTCACAGCGAATTATATGATTTATTCTTCAGTCAAAAAGCAATTAAACTTCAATGTTAACGAATCGTACACAAATGTTTTTTTCTTTTAGATTTCTTCATTACTGTAATGTCATAAACTTGTCAAACTAAATATAAGTGTACAACATATTTTAGAATACAAAGAACTTTAAAGCTAGTAAAGCAAGACTATATTAAAAGAGGTTAACTTCCATATCATTTTGTTCTTTAAATGCTTTTAGCCCCTCAAAATCAATAATCCCAAACACTCTTTTGTATACTTTTCACATAAAAGAATAGTGAATGGTGAGATAGTCGTGACAACATTAGGAGAACCGCAAGAAATTATTATGCAAATAAGACATGTAGAGGTACACCGTGTTACAACATATGAGTGAATATTCTTGCTTTAGTCATCGAGTATAGGATTCAAATGTCTTACTAAATATTGATATGTAAAACCTAAGCCAATTAGTTTTCTTCACGTTTATCGCAAATACCCTCATCAGAATATCTACAACAACCTACAAAAGTCCAATATAGATGAACGAAAAATCAAGAAATCAGGCACTAAGTTTTATAAAATAGATAAGACTAAAAGCTAAAGGCGCGAGAATAAGATTTACCTTGTCCGGAGTAGATGCACCAGATGTGACACCTATAGTAACGTGGCCCTTTGGTAGCCAATTATCTTTATCAACCAGCTCTCCATGTTGTTACAATTCGTTGGTTAGAATGTGAATGAATTCCGAGATAATTAGTAGCATTGAAATTTAACTGTTAAGTTAGAACCGTTAACCATCAACTTGTAAGCTATGCGATTTCCAGGACCAATTTTCTGTGCACTGTCGATCTAATAAGATGGAATCCCACGAGCTTCTGGAATCTCTTGTAGGTGTGAAGTGTTGCTCGAGTTCCATCCACTTACGAATAACATAAGATCCATCTTTTCTTCCACTAATTTATACATTGCATATTGTCGCTCCTAATAATGAATTACATTTAGAATATAGACACATGGAAGTGCTTCTATGAGAGGTGGCAATGGTGGGTCGGTGGGGTTGGCTAATGGGTCAACTAGTTATAATTAGGGGGTGTTTGTTTTGGCATATTTGGTTTTAGGATTGTGTTTCATAAGTTCACTTTTTGTTGCTTATTTTGAAACTTTTTGGCTAATATAAGTTCATTAAACTTATATAAAATGAAAAGTTTCAAAATAAGCCACAAAAAGTGATCTTATAAAACATAAGCTCAAAACCAAATAAGTCATAAGCGAGCTATATAAGTCGAAACAAACACCCCTTGAAAGTTAAAACTAGTCAAAACGGCAGTATTGACCGAAACCAGTCATTTCTTTTTTGATATTTTCTATTTTGCCCGTTTGACCTGTTAATGAGTAGATGCGGCAAAATGCCACCTATAGCTTCATGATAAGAGAAGTATTTACTTGAGTGGCATCATAGATAGTGTTTAAGCTCATAAAGTGTTTGGTGGCATTTTCAACTCCATAGTTTCTCATCATAGTCCTCTCTACTGATTTCCCTGCAAAAAGTATAACATAAGCATCAGAAGATGCATCTTCTAGAAAAATACTATAGTAAATTTGTGAAAGTGAATTGACCAATCTCCTGTGTTTCCTCCATCAGCATTGTAGTCTGGTTTGCTACACCAGCATTGACAAGATCAGTGTCCGGATTTAAATCTTTGGACCATAACCTAGAAAATGTAGCCCTGTTTCCACCATAACCTCCATCTTCCTTTATGTTTCTATAGAAAATGTAGGTCGTCTAAGTAGATGATTATAAGTTAAGACTATAGAAAATGTCACTCAATGAATTCCCATGGATCTGCTTCTAATAACCAACAATATTATACCGATGTAGATGATCTTATTAGTACTAATAGTTTTATTCTTTAATATACAATTGTCTACACCCAAAATTAAACAATTATCATATACATAGGTGTGTCATAGAATCTCGTATTAGTTAATTGATTACTGACCTTTGAAGTTTAGAAGTTTGAGCATGCCATTATATATACAACATCAAAAAGCTTGGGATCATCGTATTTTCACCTTGTAGCCCTTATTCATGATGCAATAAAAAGCATGTTATACCCTGCAATCGTGAAAGCATAACAATTATAATAAGGACAGGATCACCAGGTTGGTTAAGACTTATATAATCATAATGAACAAATCCTAACTTGAATGCCTACAAATAATGAAACTTACAAAAGAAACACATAGGTAGGTGCATATCCAAATACTATTATTAACTTCTAGGATTTGAACTACCATAATATAATGTTAGCGACATTTGTGGAGTTGGTAATATCACCAATTTATAAGACTAAAATAATATTTGTCCAACATGTTAACACCATGTAATCTTGCAGAACTTTGACACGACACAAAACTGGCACAATAAATAATAACAGGTTCGTGACGTGGGTTTGGTTTAGTGTTGTGGATTACCAACCCGCAACTCGACCGTAATTGCAATTTTAATGTAAAATGACAAGTGAAGATAAAAGATATGATGTAATTATAAATACCCATGTTGCAGCTGGGACGCTGTCTAGGTGATTTATGGGTTTAGAAGTTAAGGTCACAGTCATGAGCATTTTACATGACATAACTCAGGCACCTTTCAAGTGTTGACAGTAGGGTTCATGTGTGATGGAGATATGTCCAAAGCATATATCGTGACGGTTAAAAGCTGCCCATCACCTACTGATGCAAAGCTATGACACCTTGTGATCATCCTTTATGGTAACTGCTACTGCTTCATATGTCACAAACATAGGAAATAATGTAGCCACTATTTCCGCTACCACCTGGATGCAAAATATGGTCAAATGTTCATGGAAATATACTGTTATTAATCATTATGGATGTGAATACAATAGCTTTCGTAAAATAGCATAAATTTCCAAATAAAAAAATAGTAGATTGTTTAATTAATGGATGATCCTTACCTCGTTTCATGTTAGTTATTTCAACTACAACATCTTCATGTTTGAAACCCCTGTAGGCATTAGACATTGTTATTAGTTTTAACTGTTAACACATGATTATATAACATTACCAAATTTATTGATCTTCGCATCTTTTAAGTGAGTCCTAAATTTTGTGTTACTTAAATTAAGAATGACAACGAAACTAAAATACCAAACAACCCTTAGTTAGATTCGTGATCGTCATAATTTTAAGCTATCTCTTATGACGGAAAATATGGAAAGGTACTTACGCAAAATAGTCATATCTTGATTGAACACTATTCATTTGCATCACTGTCAAATTGAGATCCCTGCTGAATTTCAAGTAAATGAAGAATGCAAGTGCTTGAAAAACATTTTTTTTAATAAATGAAGAACTGAAGCACTTAGCACCTGAATTTCAATGATAGAGATACTTCCATTTGGTAATTGCAAGACCAACAAAAGAACTCTTGATCCGAGTGTTCTATACTTAAGAGTACCTCATACATTAGCGAAATCATATCCATCCCGATGGCGACATCTCAAACACTATGATGCTATAAAAAAAGAAAAGTCAGCTTTATGACTCTTGACTACATGATAAGTATTTGATGTAGAAGACTCATTATCCTATTTCAGCTAGTAATTTCCATCGTGCTATTGAAGATGATCCCAAAATTATATGCTCAATGTCCTATTATCTTTAGCACTCCATTTGACAGGGTGATTAGATTGATTATTACAACTTAGCTTTTTGTAAATAGAATGCGTCGGTTTCCTCATCGATATCAAAAACGGTTCGACCAATTTGATTTTGATTCATTGTGAAAGAGTTTGTAATGTGTTTTTTGTTGTAAATGTGTGTTTTTTTTTTGAGAAAATAATATAGAGGTATTGGAGTATTTATAATGAGTTGTGTGGGGGGAAATGAATTTTTTTTTTTTTGAAAAAATAGCCGTTAGGGGGTGTTTTGTAAATTTATTAATTTTTTTTAATAAAACTAGCCGTTAGGGGGTGTTTTGTAACTTTTTAAAAATAAGGGGGAAAGTTTAAAAACATTTATATAGCCGTTTGGGGGGGTGATTTTTTTTTAAATAGCCCCCAACGCGTTGGGTAACACCGGTGTCCGGTGTAGTAACGCCGGCCAACGCCATTGCCGGCGTTACTACACCTAAGCCTCTAAAAAGTATATATTTTTAGTAATTTATATGATAGCAAAGTTTAAGAAAACATATAAACTATATTCTATATAAGGCTACTCACAATAAGTCGGTCGACCTTGTGGTCGACTCCCAATCGTTGTAGGTCGCCTCATTGTGAAGTAAACCATTTTTGGGCGGTATACGAAAGAAACAAGTTAAAAGGTAACTACTTTATTAATAAATAAATAAAAGATGTAGGTTGCTTTAATGAGACTTGATTGTCCGGTGTCCTTACTGAGTCAGCTTAAAAAGTTTACACCATATTTTTATATGTGAAAATATTAAGAAAATTATACATTAGAAACACTATAAAATAATACACTTGGGACCACCAAAATTTATTAATTAAAAGAGTTATTAATTAATCGATAAATTAATAATTATTAATTTATATATTAATTAATATTTTATTAATTTATAGTATACAAATGGTTGGAAGAAAAATTCTCTATATATTAATTAATATTTTATTAATTATTGTATACAATGCATGTATATCAAATGAACGGCCCAATTTGAAAGAAACCTTCAATCTCCCACCTTATTATGCTTCTTGTGTTCAATGTATCACTTTATGGACATTAAAAATATTTTCTATATAAATACAAGATCAAAATAGGTTAACACAAACAAATCATACACACAACATGGCTTCCCATCTTAAAGGTGTGAAAAAAACAACAATGACAGACGAGATTCGAAGAGCATTATGCAAGCACAACAAGGATAATCCAAGTCTCACTCAAAAGCAATTGCAAGAATGGGTTCATAGTAACTATGGTTTGCAGGTGAGTCAAGCGACAATATCGAATACAGTTAAGCGGTCTTTAGAGTATCTCTCACTTGCTCCCGAAAGAGGCGATGTTAAGCGACACAAACCGGCAAAATTTCCTGACCTAGAAAAATCTCTCTATGAATGGATTCTTCAATATCAAGAACATGTGAATATGACAGGTGAACTAATCATCGAGAAGGCGAAAAAGTTCATGAAAGATATGTATCCAGTGGATACTCCAGACTTTACTTTTTCTATTGGTTGGCTTGGAAAGTTCAAAGCAAGATATGGAATTAAAAATTTCCGGCGTTTTGGAGAGAGTGGATCTGTTGAAATGGAGGGCATGGAGGACAAATTAAAATCCATAAGAGACAAAGTTGATCAGTTTGAAATGAAAGACATCTTTAATATGGATGAAACAGGTTTGTTTTTTTATTATTTTATTTTATATTTTGTACTTTAGTGATGTAATTATTTACATGTTTTGATCTTAAACAGGTTTGTTTTTTAGACTTCAACCGGATCATTCCCTTGCAACAATGCAGCTTGAAGGGAAAAAACAAGACAAGGAAAGACTAACTGTTGCTATTTGCTGTAATGAGGACGGTTCGGAAAAACTTCCTTTATGGATTATTGGGAAATATGCTAAACCAAGGTGCTTCAAGAATGTAAACTTGAACAGTCTGAACTGTGAGTACCGTGCTAACAAACGAGCTTGGATGACTGGTGTGTTATTTGAAGAATATGTTCGCCAACTTGATAAAAAAATGGTTGGAAGAAAAATTCTCTTGATTGTGGATAATTGCCCTGCTCATCCAAAAATTATTGAAGGATTACGAAATGTTGAATTATTTTTTTTGCCACCAAACACAACTTCAAAAATTCAACCTTGTGACGCGGGGATCATACGAGCTTTTAAGATGCATTATCGTCGTCGATTTTATAGAAGTCTTTTGGAGGGTTATGAATTAGGGGTTCCAAATCCAGCAAAAATAAATGTATTAGATGCAATGAATCTTGCAATTTCAGCATGGACTATGGATGTTAGTGCAAATACAATTGCGAACTGCTTTCGTCATTGTAAACTTCGATCAACAGATAACATGACTTTTGAGAACTCAGATGAAGGTGGTGAAAGCACTCAAGAACTCCAGAATTTGATCAAAGAGTTGGGTTATCGCAATGCAATGGATGTCGAAGATGTTCTGACTCACCCAGAAGAAAATGTAGTTGCACAGTTGTTGACTGATGAAGAAATTATTGAAAGCGTTATTGGAATTAATAAAGATGATATCGATGAAGAAGATGATGAAAGTTCTACAATGGAACCCCCTTCGCGAAACGAAGCTATTAAAGCGGCAATCACATTGAACAATTTCTTGTTGAGCTATGAGAAAACAACACCAGAAGTTCTTACCATGCTAAGGAAAATTAGAGACGAGATTCAAGGGGAAATTGATTTCAACAAAAAACAAAAGACAATTGAGTCATTTTTCAAGAAACCTTCATAAATCATTCATGTAATATGCTATATATAAGGAATTATTAATTTATATTTTATATGGGGTCTAAAGAAATTATCAAAAATGTATTATCTTATAATTTTAGCGAATTATTAATTTAGCACCCTATCCCCGAGTCGGGATCGGCAAAAAATATTATCTTAGAGAGTTTATTAAATAATCGAGTATTAATTTATCGAGTTTCTACTGTATATAGAAACCATAATTTAATTCCATTTAAATATCAATCCAACTTATGATTTACAATTATATTGGCAAAGACTTGACAACCATAATGGATCGTTGTAGCGTTTTGTGTAACCAAATGTTACTATAACTAATTATTGCAATAAAATCTTGTTGACATGTAATGTACCCGTCTAGTTAGATCAATATATTGAGGTTGCTGAATAGGCTAAAGATTCTCACCTACTCGTTCGTAACTCATTTCTCATCATCTTGGTAAATCGAATTAGCTTATCACTCCTTTTTGCACCCGTAATCAATTAAAAACGTATTAGGGTTCGTTAGTAAAAAGTAGAAGTTTTTGCTCAATTGATTGAGGGGTTTTGATCATTAGGGTGCGATTAAGATGTAGGTGAAACAGTTTTAAGGATATCTTAACCATTTGGGAGATAAGATGATTTTCGTTTGATGAATAAAGCGAAACATGAGTGATAGGGATGAATAGTTATGGGTTTGTGTTTAATAGCCTTTTATGAGTGTCTTTATGCTATTAGATCATGTTCTTGCCTTCTATATGGTCTTTTACTTGGAAAAGTAGTTATACTAGGCTCGTTTCATTTAAAATGTTATAATATTGCTCATGAGGTGTTCAAAATGTGTGTGTGAACTGTTGTTTGGCTCCTAAGTTCCTAGTATTTGTCTTAAAAAGGTCCTTAACATGGTTGCCATGTTATTTGTCTCCTTTGTGTGCTTGAATTTGAAATTTCATGCTCAAAATGTTGTTGTATCTTTGTGAATGATGTTTCTATGAGAATATGATTGTATCAGTGATGATTGTTAGAGAAGATTATAGGTTTTCAAGTGGTAAAAATTAAGATAAGTAGCTTTGAATGGAGCAAAACATGTTTTTGTTGAATGAAGTGAAACATGTCTGTTTTATCTAAGCGAAACATGTCAGTTTTACTCCAAGCGAAACATGTCTTTTTTATCTAATCGAAACATGTAAGTATCTAAGCGAAACATGTATGTTTTATACCAAGCAAAACATGTTAGACAAGCGAAACATGACAAGTACATAGATAAGCGAAATATAACAAAATACAAAAAGAAGCTCAGCCCAATTTTTTCTAAAATTTGTGTAATCTTGTGTTTAAAGTCATATAACTTCATTTGCCATGTTTGAATGTGTATTATTTGACCTTTGTATGAATGTGTGTCCTAATCTTCCTCGGAAATGTCTTGTTGATTTTTTAAAATTGACTTTGACTATTGACCTTAGTTGACTTATTCTTAGAGTGTAGTAATTCTGTCACGTTTGCATGAAACCTAATCATAGATCAATCATATCATCAAAGGATAACCAACTTTATCAGTAAAATATATATGTTGTATATATAAACTGTATTGGTTAATTCTTAAGCAGAATCATGAATCCTCAAGAAACACTTTAAGCTGCTATTCGTGATGAAAAGTGGGCTCCTTCTGCCGAGAGAATCAAGATCAGCTCTACCAATATCAGATTATTGTGCCATAAAAGGAAGAGACGTTTCAAGTGGTCATTGATATAATCAAGAATATCACGTGCTTTAAGGCTTTCACCATATCTGCAGATGTCCCTGAAATCTTTATGCAGAAATTTTGGTACACCATCAAGAAGGTTCAAGACACTGATTCTTATGAATTCCTCTTAGCCAACAAGAAGTGTATTGTCAATGCTGAAGTCTTTAGGACAATCCTTGATATTTGTCCAAGAGTAGAAGGTGTAGACTTCGCAGATGTTCCAGATGATGATACTGCACTCACCTTTCTTATTGATCTTTGTTATAAGGTGTGGAAAACTAGAAGGGGGGTTGAATAGTTTACCGCTTTGATTGTTATCTTTATGTTTGGTATAAATAAACTTAGATTGACTTTTGTGAATTCAAAACTTGCCACAATATGAACAATGTAAATAAGTTGAAGCAAATAAAAGTAGAGTTGGAAAGATCAACAACAATCAAGGATTTATAGTAGTTCGGTTACGAAGCTCCTCTTCGGCCTACTCCACTCCCCGAGCACCTAACTCGAGAGTTTTCTTCACTATGTCAACAAGCTCCTTTATGGTGGAGAAAACTGTACACAACGTTGCTTATCTATTTCCGAACACTAAGCTAGATGCGATTTCTAATCTTAGCTAGAACCAATCTATCAAACACAACTTCACAATTTGTTCACGACTTCACAACTTCACTACACAACTTAGCTTCACACCTTAAACACAACTACACAACTTCTTCACACCTTCACAACTTCACAACTTCACACACTTCACTTATTGTCCTCAACACTAATTATGTCATAACTAACTAACATACTAGAACGTCACATGATCCAACTATACTATACAACAATCACCAAAACCTAATAACTACACAACTTTACAAGATTTACAAGATATGGTGTGAATGCAATAAGATTGCAATGTATACTTGGGTGTAATACTTCTTCAATTAATGATGGAAGTATTCTTTCTTGGCACTTGAGGAATTGTTTAAGCTTGGTTTCACTTAGAAGCAAAGCTTTTGATTAAATGATCAAAGGATTTAAAGAGATGTTGTGGGCGTTTTAGAACAGGAAAGTTATGAGTGCAAAGGTGAGAAAAATGTTAAATAGGGTGCGGCCCCCTTATAATTAAGGGGGCCGCCCATGTATTTAAGGGGGCCGCCTATTTTCAAACGCATTCTCTTTTTTGTCCTATTCCCGGGGAGGTGTTTACTGGGACTTTTTATAACTCGTTTTAGGTTTGAAAATTTGAAATTTCCAAAAATGTTTAATTTTGAATAAACTTTTTTTTTAAATGTAGGAAAATGTTTTGTTGATGTTTATAAAAACTGTTTACAACATTTTTGTTTTATAAAAGTTTGAGGTTGAATAAAGATTTCATTTGATCATAAAATGCATTAAGTATTTATTTATTCATACCTTTAAACAAGTATTAGTGAGTTTCAAAAAGGCATCGTCGAGGATTGCTAGTAAAAATCGAGACAGAATAAATGCTCCCCCATTAATGTGTGATCCCCTTGTTAGAGGGCCACCAAGGATCGAGCTATGAGTATCTTGGCTACAAAAACGAGTTAGAACAACACACCTATTTCTAACATGTAGCAAGAAGGAAGGAAAAATATGACAAGAACAAGCAAGCATCAAAGCAAGAGATACTTTATTTATTTAAGGCAATGTGTGTAAACCACACACAAGCATACATAAAAAAACAAATATGCTTTAGGAGCATATTAATACATCAAGAAAATCTTAAATAGCCATAGAAGGATTTTTGACTTGCTTGCGACACAAAAGGGTTTGACGATTATTTGTAGGCATATTATGAGATTAGTTGTTTGTTGATGGAGAGTTTGGAGCGGAGGCGGTTGTGGAAGGGTAATCTCTTTGAACCCTAGGTGGTGGATGAGGTCGAGTGAGGAGGAATTCAATCCAATTGATATCCTCACTTAAAGCAAGAAATTATTTTTGGGTGAAGATGCAACAAGGGCAATACCCAACATGGGTTTCAACTTGGTTGATGTTGAGGGTGTGTGGTAAGTTTGGAGAGTAAGGTAATGAGGAATTGTTGTTTTGTTGTTGTTGGGAGAGATGCATGGCTAGAAGGTTTGATAGGTCTTGAAGTTGATTAATGTCATCAACAAGGCTTTCTCTACTTGGAGATAGAGGTGATGTGTGTTGAGTTTGGTTGTCACATTGAGGTGGAACTTGAGTGTGAGTTTCATGTGAGTTGATGGGTGAGATGGGGAATGGAGGGTGTGAGACAACTTGTGGTGATGTGAAAGTGTCCTTAATGCAAGGATTTGGTAATGTTTGATTGGGGTGATTGTTTTCTTGAGATGGTTCATGATGAGGAGTTAGTGGTTTTGGTATGGGTGAAGTTGTATTGAGCACATTTGAGGAGTTGCAAATGCTTGGTTTCTTCCTCCAAATGGGTTTCACACTCATTTTGGCTACCCTTGATGGTTTGGATGTGGGTTTGTTAGGAGATGTCATTGGTGAGGATGATTGTGATGAAGATGAATGAGGATGTATTTATAGTGGAGGAAAGGTTTAATTTAGGAAGAATGGACATTCAAAGGATCAAATCCAAGAAATGTTTGTGAATTTAGGGAAACAGTAGCTAAGTCTAGAGGGTATTTGGTAAAAAGGAAAAAAAATATTGTTTTACCCGTGTTATACTAGGGCGGTCCCCTTAAATAGGGGGCGGTCCCCTTAAAGATAAGGGGGCCGCCCGTTATGAATTAAGGGGGCCGCCCTCTGGCATTTCCCAGATTTCCCAAAATTTTGTGTGAGGGTTTCTGTTTTGGAAGTTAATTTTGCAGCAAGTCCATCCTTTTATGGCAATTAAGATTTTTAGCACATAGCAATTAAGCATTCAACATTTTACATATGTAGGATAACCTATTTCACATAATTTTAGGCATATAATCTATAATATGTTTTGCGTGAAGAGATTAAAATAAGCAATCTAGATATAATGCACAAAAAATATCATGATAGAGGGTTAAGTTAAAAAGGAAACAAACTTTTGTGCAAATACTAGTGTGTGCCTAAGTGCGACAAATGTGGAGTAGCAATTATTTCGACACTAATACATGCAAAACCTAAGAAATAATCCAAATGCTCCTTGATTTAGTTTTGCTCAACCAAGATTGTCGAAGATATATATTAGATTATATATTTTTGACAACAAGTAAGAGACCATTATGCATATGAAAAAAAATATTTTTAGCATATTTCAACAATATATGAAAATTAATTTTCATGTGATCCTAGATATGAGAAAGACCTTTTTTTATTTTTTTATTTATTTATTTATTTATTTATTTTTTATTTTTTTTCAGTGGGAGGTCCCCTTAATGTCTGGGCGGTCCTCTTAAAATTAAGGGGGCCGCCGTCTGAGAAAAATAATTTCTCGGATTTTTGACAAATAGTTCATTTTTAAATTTTCAGTGCTGAAAAACTTAGTCATTTGTTCATCTTCCTAGACCTAGGCGTAAGTAGTTACATGGTTCACGTTTAAGTGGTTTAGTTAAGATATCGGCTATGTTGTCTTCCGATGAGACCTTTTCTATAGAGATATTCCCTTTTTGAACATTATCACGGAGGAAGTAGTGGCGAATTTCTATGTGTTTTATTTTTTAAAATTTCCTTTTCCTTTATGAGTGTTGAGCGGGATTTCTACTTAAGTCTATTACTCAATTATGGAAATTTAAAGGGGGGTTGATAGAATTTTACGCTTTTGTTTTAATATTTATGTTTGCTTATAAAAATTAGATTCGACTTTTGTTTCTTTTTTTTTAGGTGAATTCAAAACTTGCACAATATGAACAATGTAACATAAGTAGAAAGCAATAATTGATAAGGGTTGGAAAGATCAAACCACACCTCAAGGATTTATAGTAGTTCGGTTTACGTAGTCCTCTTCGGCGCTACTCCACGTCACCCGTGCACACTAACTCGAGAGTTTTCTTCACTATGTCAACAAGCTCCTTTATGGCCGAGAAAACCGTACAACGATCCCATTGTTGATATCTATTTCCGAACTAAGCTAGATGTCGAGTTTGATCTTAGCTAGAACCACATCTATCACAAACAACTTTACAATTTGTTCATGACTTTCACAACTTCCGACTATACTTCACAATTCACTACAAACTTAGCGTCAAGACTATGACACATCTACAACAACTTCCTTCACACTTCACAACTTCACAACTTCACACCTTCACTACTTGTCTTCTACCACACTACTTATGTCACAACTAACTAACACTACTAGAAAGGATCACCAAGATCCAACTATACTTACAACAATCACCAAAACCTAATAACTACACAACTTTACAAGATTTATAAATGATTTACAATATATGGTGTGAATGCAATAAGACTTGAAAGTCATACTTGGGTTGTAAATACTTCTTCAATAATGATGAAGTATTCTTCTCTTTGCACTTTGAGGAATTGAGCTTGGATCACTTGGAAACAAAGCTTTATGATTAAATGATCAAAGGATTTAGAGAGATGTGTGGGCTGTGTTTTGAGCAAAAAGAATGAGTGCAAAAGGTGAGAAAAATGTTGAGGAATAGTCCAGTATTTATAGGACAAGAAGGAGGAGCGGAGTCTATGGCCGGCCCCCTTAAATAGGGTGTCGGCCCCCTTATAATTAAGGGGGCCGCCCATGTATTTAAGGGGGCCGCCCCTTTCAGACGCTCCTCTTTTTTGTCCTATCCAGGAGAGGTGTTTACTGGACCTTTTCTAGCTGTTTTAGGTTCGAAAATTTAAAATTCAAAATGTTTATTTTGAATAAAATATTTCTTTTAAATTTAGAAAATATTTTGTAAGTTTATAAACATGTTTACAACATTTTATAAAAGTTTGAGGTTGAATAAAAATTTTCTTTGATCATAAAATCCATTAAGCATTTATTTATTCATACCTTTAAGTGGTGTAGTTGTTGAAATGAGAATTTACTACTAAATACTTGTTTACGTTTAATTTTACGTTGAACGTTTTTATATTTTGTGATTATCAAAACGTAAAGATGTGAAAAGATATTATTAATGTTTTTAGGCATTATATTTTATCAACAAGATGGATTGTAAGAGATACTTGACAACAAAATACATTGTAGTAGGTTCTCGCAACCTTAACCTTGCTTTTGTGGCTTATATATTCCAGCACAGGTATCTTCTTCCTAACAGAGATCAATTCGTTTGGAAGTGACGAGTCTGTTGAAAACCAAAAAAATGCTTCCAACATAATGAACGCATCTTTGTATAATTCATTTTTCACATGTTATAGTTTAGCTCTGTGAGTTTTACATTAACAAATAAATTTGTGTTATCGCATTTTGAATACATGTTTGTTAAATATGGGATTTTAGATTTGTATTAAGCTAAAAGCAAGTGATATTGGTGCATATTAGGATTCTGAATCAACCTTATGTATGTGCATAGCTTTTTTTGGCTGATTCTAATTTGTTGTTGGTTTAAATTTTGGATTTTGCATTTAATTTATAATAGTAAAACCACAATTCTGTAATCATTGATTTACTGGAGGGCAAGCACCACCAAGGGAAAAAGGATCGGAGAATCCACGTTAAGCATTTTAAAAACATTCCATGGTATATTTTATTAGTCTTGGTTGGATTTGTAACTTTTATTAGACCCACCACAGACAATGGCGTATGAAAGGTGAATGTTTGAAGCAAAAACAAAAATGCTAAATCAGCATATTTCAGAGCGAAAAAAAACCATAAAGGCTTAGGCTGAAACAAATAAGTCAGTGTAAGGGGCTCAATCATAATCTATTAAAATAAAATAATATATCACATGTTATTATGATCAATATCGAGAAATGTATGTATAAAATAGTGATTTGAGGATTTGCAACACATTCCATCATCGGCTACACTTTGTAATCCATTTCTTAAAGTATATAGCAGAATGAAGTCCAAACAATAATCATCACTATCTTAATCATATGAGAACCTACAAATAGTGTGGATCAAGCATCGTTTCAGCCCATTCTAGAAATCAAGGCATTAACTTTCAGGAATTACTATGGTGAACAGATTAACTCACTAAATACCAACGATCTAGAATCTCTTAAGAAGCAACTTCTTTATGAGTCTTATATTATTTTCGGTGTGCGTGGAAATATAGTTAAGATGATGCTTGGGATTACCTATTAAAGTTGGTTATCGACTTCTTGCATTTTCATGCAAGGAATATGTAGTTTTTACTCTGAAGTTTGAAGATTCTTTTTTGCGACAAAAATAGTAAATAAACAACATTCGTTCTTGCGGATAATATATTAACTTTTATTTTCTCTTATTGGATGAACATTCATTTCCTTTCGTTCTTAATGCACTCAACAAATATGTTACGATGTTTATAATTGATCAACCGTTACATAATTTTTTTCCTTAATTATTCACAAGGCTCACCTGCCCATCGGGCGAACTATGAAATATGATAACAAACAAACGATGATAACTAATTGATAACCATGCTAAACATTGATAAGATGCATACATACAATAGCCTAAGAGAAGTGACTTTCATAATTCAAAAAAACATCTTTGTATGCACTAAGGTGTTCATTTATGAACCTTATTAATTTTTTCCCAAGGGTGTTAGTTTTCACATTGCATATCATGAACTCCTTTCTTCCCCAACAATCATACAATACATTCGTAATTACGACTCTTCCAAAAAGGAATATACACTCGTGTTAGTTTTCACATTGCATATCATGTACTCATTTTTGTATACTTTGTAATTACGGATACTTTATTAAGTTTTATTTCCTCATATCGGATTACCATTCATTTGTTTTTGTTCTTTATTCACTCTATAAATATTTTACGATTTTCGTAATTGATTAACCGTTACTTTATTTATTCCTTGGATACTCACAAGGCAAGCCCGCCCATCGGGCGGGCTTTGCAACTAGTATATATATATATATATATATATATATATATAAAGTAATCTTGTGTAATTATACGAATTCTAAAATTAAAGTTTTTTAATAAGTTTTTTTACACGGTTCATCCTTGTCACTTAATCGTGTTACAATAAAAAAAATTCACTAGTTTTTTTTTTGAAAAATGTTTAGTGATAAGGATGAACCGTGTAATAACACTTTAAATTTTATCATATGTTTTTTTTTCGTATCATAAATTGTATTTTTATTTGAAGGAATGAAAAATTATTTGGGTTGAATAATGAAAAAAACATTAAATTGTGGGTCCCAAAAATGTTTAAAAAATGTTAAAAGAAAATTAAATTGTTAAGAGCCACCTTTTTAAAATATTAGAAAAATGTTTTTAAAATTGTTAAAAACAATAATCCTTTACGGACGTTAGTGAAAAGGATGAACGTGTTAAAAAAATTGTTACAAGGACGAACTGTGCAATTGTAACCGGTTAAACTGGTAACATAACAGGTTATATTATGTACATTATCTACAATTTAAAAGTATTTTAGCTATACTAATAATATACAAAGTTTGTTACATACATCGGTATTTCTGAAAAATTATGTTACGTGTTTTTAGGTTTCGTGCTAAAAGAAATGGCGAAAACAAAAAAGAACAAGAGGATGAAGATGAAGATTGCTGAATAGACCAAAATACCCTTAGCTTTGTTTGATTGGACTTAACGAAATAACAATAGCGATCGTTAGATAATTTCGTTGCCCATTACCCTTTGTTTTTTTTTGAACAACACTTTATTAAAATCTAGCAAGAAGCTAGAAAAATTACAAAGTTACAAGATGAAGATTTTTTAGCCAATCAACCCAACTAAACGACACATTACATCTAAACCGACTCCAATAAAAAGAATACGACACAACATCATCAAAAATATCCGCCTTAGAAGGAGAAACCACACCAAAGACACACTTATTACGATAAGCCCAAATTAGCCACCACAACCCGAAACACACCCCTTCTAATGTAACATGTAACCTGGGGGTTACATATATTCCTTTTAAAACCATAAAACCATTTATGAAAAACTAATATAACAATATCGCATACATAATAACAAAACATTAGCGAGTATCCTAACTACCAAAAAAAAAGGGATGAATAAAGGGGGGGGGGGGGGGGGGGGGGGGGGGGGGGGGGGAGGTGGGGGGGGGGGGGGGGGGGGGGGGGGGGGGGGGGGGGGGGGGGGTTTTATTTTTGGGGGGGGGGTTTTTTTTGGGGTTGTTTTTTTTGGGGGGGGGTTTTTTGGGGGTTTTTTTTTTTGTTTTTTTTTTTTTTTTTTTTTTTTTTTTGGGGGGGGGGGGGGTTTATATATTTGTTTAATAGTGGGTATGTAGGGGGAGATGTAGAGGTAGTTTATTTGTGGAATTGGTTAATTGGGGTAAGGGGGAGAGTGTTGTTTGAGAGAGATTATTATTATTATTTTTTGGTGTTTGGGTGTGTTTGTTTAAGGGTTTTGGGGTTGGGTGAGTGTGGTGGGGTGGGTAAGGTGGATAGTTATTTTGTAGGTTTGGTGTGGTGGGGGGGGGGGTGGTAGGAATACAAGATATTGTTGTGTTATTATTTATGAGTTATTTTTAATTAGGGTTTTCATAAGTTGGTTTTAGTGGTTTGAAAAGGAATAAATGTAAACTCCCATAGTTACATTGTACATTAGAAGTGGGTGTTTTTCGGTGGGTGAGCTAATTTGGCTTTATCGTAATAAGTGGTGTCTTGGTGTGGTTTCTCCTTCTAAGGCGGATATTTTTGATGATGTTGTGTCTATATCTTTTTATTGGAGCGGATTAGATGTAATGTGTCCTTTTTAAGTTGGGTTGGGTTGATTGGCTAAAAAAATCCTCATCTTGTAACTTTGTAATTTTTCTAGCTTCTTGCTAGTTTTTAATAAAGTGTTGTTAAAAAAAACAAAGGGTAATGGGCAACTAAATTATCTAAACGATCGCTATTGTTATTTCGTTAAGTCCAATCAAACAAAGCTAAGGGTATTTTGGTCTATTCAGCAATCTTCATCTTCATCCTCTTGTTCTTTTTTGTTTTCGCCATTTCTTTTAGCACGAAACCTAAAAACACGTAACATAATTTTTCAGAAATACCGATGTATGTAACAAACTTTGTATATTATTAGTATCGCTAAAATACTTTTAAATTGTAGATAATGTACATAATATGACCTGTTAGGTTACCAGTTTAACCGGTTACAATTGCACAGTTCGTCCTTGTAATAAATTTTTTAACACGGTTCATCCTTTTCACTAACGTCCGTAAAGGATTATTGTTTTTAACAATTTTAAAAACATTTTTCTAATATTTTAAAAAGGTGGCTCTTAACAATTTAATTTTCTTTTAACATTTTTTTAACATTTTTGGGACCCACAATTTAATGTTTTTTTCATTATTCAACCCAAATAATTTTTCATTCGTTCAAATAAAAATACAATTTATGATACGAAAAAAAACATATGATAAAAATTAAAGTGTTATTACACGGTTCATCCTTATCACTAAACATTTTTCATAAAAAAAACTAGTGAAAAATTATTATTTTTAATTGTAACACGATTAAGTGACAAGGATGAACCGTGTAAAAAAACTTATTAAAAAAACTTTAATTTTAGAATTCATATAATTACTATATCAATTCACACACAAGATTACTTTATATAT
>BQNB010115939.1:0-11398 GCA_026074375.1 Tanacetum coccineum
TTTATAGATCCACTTCAAAGTAATAACCATAACTTTGTCTGGTCGGGGTACGAGCTCCCATACTTCAAGGAGTTCAAACTCATTGAGCTCTTCTTGCATTGCTTCAATCCAACAGGATTAAGTCAAAGCATCTTTATACGTCTTGGGTTCAACAGCAGTGAGGAAAGCATTGTAGTAACAGAAAAGAGCTTGCTCATGTAATTGCAGCCTTGTGGAAACTAGTCTATCGAGTTCACCAATTATATTTTCAAGTGGATGATCCTTAGTCCATTTGCTATTATGTTCAGAAATTTGGTGATCGGGATGCACAATTGTATGAATAGAATCCGACAATGAAGATTGATCAGAAGGGATTTTTAGAATTTGGATACCAAAGTACGGATCATTACCTATATGTGCAATTTCAATATCATGATTGTCTTCTTCAACATCGTTAAGAAAGACGGGAGGTTGAGTTTCGGGTGTTGTGTGAGACTGACTTGGTGATGGTGCATCTTGGTCAACATTTTTGAAGAAGGTGAACCGGTTGATACAACGGGAACTGGAGCAACTACTTCATGAATTGGAGCAACGACTTTAGTGGCTGGGTAATCAACACTGGGTAGAGGAGTGAGTAATTCATCAAACATCGGCTGAAACAAAATATCCCAATATGTTCTTAACAGTGGTACAAACAGTTTTGAAGGAGGAGGGTTTGGCACGAGTCCTGAACTGATTATTGCAGGAGTTATTTCATGAAGTGCGGGTCCTGAAGTACTTTGTTCAGAAGCCATCGCAGTCAGCTCATCAAAATCTATATGAATTTTCTTAATGATTCATCTGGTATGTCGGTTGTAAATTCGAAATGCTTTCTTTGTGGGTGCATAGCCAATGAAAATACCAATATCAGCTTTCGGTTGTAACTTACCCAAGTTCTCACTATCATTTGTCGGATAGCAGCGTGCACCAAATACATGGAAAAATGATAAGTCAGGAGGTTTGTCATGTAGAAGCTCATATGGCGTTTTGCCGTGATGAAGACGTATGATGGAACGATTTTGGGTGTAACATGCGGTAGCCATTGCTTTTGCTCATAAGAATAATGGAGCTTTTGCATAAATTAACATTGTGCGAGCAACTTCAATTAGTATAAGATTGCGTCGTTCAACGACACCATTTTGATGTGGAAAGAGAGCAACAGATGTTTCATGAGAGATGTCAACCTTCTCATAATATTCCCGCAATGTTTGATTAACAAACTCAGTTCCATTATCTGTTCTGATGCATCGGACAAGTGTCTTAAGCCGCACTTGGATCATCTTGAGAAACTTGATTATGAAATCTGGAGCTTCATCTTTTGACCTTAAGCACTTAACCCATGTGAATCGAGAGTAATCATCAATGATGACGAGGATGTACTTTTTTCCATTAACGCTTGCGACACGCATTGGTCCACAAAGATCCATGTGCAACAGATAAAGTTTTTCTTGATTGGTGTCTTCAGATTTAGGTATGTGGGGTTCCTTCTTGCTTTTACCCATAGCACAAGCAGAACACAGATGGTCCTTTTCGAATTTAAGCTTAGGGAGACCTCGAACAAGACCATGTCTAGCTAAATGGTTGATAGTACCAAAGTTCAGATGAGACAAACGTCGGTGTCATAGCCAGGACTTAGTCTTTAAGGCCTTTGACAAGAGACATATCGGAGAGGACACCATCATATCTCCAAGAGATAGAGTATACAAATTGTTGCCTCGAGATCCAGTCAATAGGTCAACACCTTCTAGATTACGTATGAAGCAAGTGTGTTGACGAAACGCAACTTCAAGGTTCGAATCACAGAATTGTCCAACGGAGAATAAGTTATGTCCAAGTCCTTCCACGTAGTAAACCCTTGAGATCGTAACATTTCCAATCTGATAATCACCATATCCCATAATCTTTGCCATGTGATCATTTCCGAATTTGACTGTACCCAAAAACTTATTGACGAAATTGGTGAGCTGAGAGCGATCTCCGGTCATATGCTTGGAGCAGCCGGAGTCCAAATACTAGAGAACAATTTGGACGACCTGCATTCATCAAGAGAGGAAGATGGAACATCAAAAACTATGGATCCCCAAGATTGACTGGGTTCCTTTTTGTTAGCAGATACAGATTTAAGAACCTTAGATTTGCTAACAGGAACATTAGTTTGAGATTTCCTAGGTTTCCTTGAGTAAACCAATGTTACAACAGGCTTAGGTGTTTCATTTTCTAGAGCAGTTGGTTTCCTAAGGGGTACTTCAGTAGTTGTGGTAATCCTAGTTAAAGGGCACGCATTTCCTACTATAGTGAAGGTCCGACCAGTAGGTCTCCAGATGTATCCAATATTTGTAAACACCTTTCCTGTTGGTTTCCAAACTTTTCTCTTTGAACTTTTCTTAACAGATTTAGATTTTTTACGAGCATTCACATTATTGATAAAATCAAGAACATACAAATCATGATTATCAGAAAGCATGCAACCATTACACTTAACACATTTAAGTTCAGAATTCGCATTAAGCTTAGAATGCTGCATTTAACTTTCCTAGGGTGGGGTTCTACTTTATTCTTCTGAGTACTACTTGGTGTTTGCCGAATCTTATCTGTCTTTGTATTGCCTGAAGGCTGTGATCCGCTAGCACTAGTAGACGGTTTTAATCCTGTAGAAGACAATATAGGTTTGTTAGAAACTAGGTTTGATGTAGAGGCTGTTTTGGTGATTGAGTATCCTGAGGATGTGACGGGCTTAGTGAATCTAACTCTTTTATCCTTGTTCTTTGGTGTCACAGCCACTAATTTTTCATCAGTATTGTTGACACTCGGGCAGGTTTTACTGATGTGTGTAAGCAACTCCTGAATTAGTTTAGCATACCTACAGTCAGATTCTAAGGAATGGTCTAGTGGATATTTTGATTTAACATGTTCAACTAGATTCCTAAGAACTATAGCTTCTTCTTGAGTGTGCTTAATATAGGCAGAGTGAGCTGTCCTTTTATTCAACAATTTAGGGGTTATTGGTTCCACATCAATCTTAAGCATCTCTGGATCAATAGTGTGTTTCGTAACAACATTATCAACTAGAGCTTTTCCTTTAAGTTTCCTTATGGTCATCACTGAGAGCTGTAATTTCCAAAACTTTTTCATGAAGACTAGCATTTAAATCAGAGATTTCCACAGACTTTAGATTGACTTGATTAATTAAATCATCACATTGTTCTTTTGATCGGATACGTGCTGGTTTAATCGATTCATAAAGTTGCTTATAGGTCTGTTTCAAATGCTCATTCTTAGCAATAAACTTCGACACCTTATGATCCAATTCAATATTTATTGTTTCAATCTCTTCTAAGTCCTTTTTAATCTTATCCTCATTCATTTTTCCACTTAGAGATTTAATTCTCTCTTTCAACTTTTTTATGACCATGTCTTTCTCTTGGGACTGAGCTTTTAATTCATTTAATTCAAACAATTGATCGAAACTTAGAGCACTTTGATTTGAAACATAATTGTCCCTTTGAAAAATTTCTTGATTAAGTTGAGTATCAACTTCTAAAGAGATGCAATGTTTTTCAAGAGTGGTAAAACTTTTGAACAGATTAACATAAATCTCCTTTTCAACGAAACCCTTTTTGTTGAGAAGATCAGTCTCAAGTTTTAGACACTTTTCACTTACATGCACATTCACAAAGACATTATCCACAGAAGAATTCATAATTATGCTCACAATATCTTTGTTAATGACTTGTTCCAAGAGTCGTTCGTTTTCGTTCAAAACTTGATTCATTTTTACTTCAAATGTTTTGGACTCTAAATGATGTTGTTCCACAGCCTGTTCCATTTGATAGAAGACATTTTAGACTTCTAAAAGTTCATCAATCAAATATTGATCGAATGTATTAAATAAGTCCTTCGGAGCTTTTACAAATGGAATTATTTCATCCCTAAAACAAACTTTTGTATGTTCGAACCCCCACGAGCCCTCAGTGATGGTTGTGGGTGTGGTTCTGTCTTTGACAACCACATCAAAACCAGCAAGATGGTATTTAAGTTTCTTCAAACTCGTATGAACCATGCTGACTTTAGGAAGTTCTTTTGGAACCTCAACTTTGGTGAGTCTACTAGAAAGAGTGGGTTCTAGAGAATTTACAGAATTCTGAGACCAAAAGTCTTGTTCAGTAGATAATTCAGTTTGTGGAATAAATTGTTTTTCAAAATCTTGAGAAAGTTGATTAAGGACAGCATAATCGACTAGTGTAGTATTAACTTTCTTTTCTAACATCATAGGATCTTGTTGTTTTAAAAACATTTTTGAATGACTCTCTTCAGCAAGCATTAGGGTCTCTTCAGAGTCAGGAATCACAATAGCACTCGTACTCTTAATGATATTACCATCATAAAGCTTTGGTTCTAACTGTTGAGCTTTCTTCAGATAGAAAGGATTTTGAAAAAACCTAGAGCTTGTTTAGTAGTATGATCATAGAAAAACTGGGTTTCGTCAAATGTGAACAATTTTTTGCTCGATTGATATCTTTTAAATACAAATATTATCTAGTTGTTTGATCTTCTCTTTCTAATGCAATCTCTACGATCGATGTTCATAGATTTTCTTCTTAAATCATTTTTGTGAAGGAGTATTGGTTTGTATAAAGATTCCTTTTCTTTTTAAATGTTCAGAAAGAGTTTGTTTAAGATGATCAATCTTTACAAACTGCGCACTTGAGTCTGAAATGGTATTATTACTCCTTAAATCAACATTTTGTCCTTCTTTCAAATACTTTAACTTGTTCTTTATATCCTTTTCAAGCTCACAGAGTTAAAGTGTCTTTCTCACTTTTTTTGTCCAATTTATTTTGGGTCAATTAACTAATTGAGCTTATCAGTTGTTCAACACAGATAATATCCTGTGAATATTGTTGTGCAGAAGACGTTAGAATTTTTGAATAGTTGCCCTGTTGGGCATTCAATCACATACTAAGAAATAAGGGAATGATATTGTTCACTGTTTTATTTTCAGTTCTTTGAATGTGTTCACAACTTCGACTGTTCAAAAAGTCTCAACCCACCAAACGACGGGCATCGCCTGCACAAACTTGATTTAGCATATTTATTATTCATATTATATGATTGTTTAAACCTCATTCAAGGCATCTGAACCTTAATGAGATAAATTTGCTATGAGGAGCAACTTTGGTAGCTGTTGAGTTCTTCACTATCTGTAGTCATATGCATTAATTCATCAGCCTTGATAAGCAGCTTTGTGAGTTATGTCAGTAGTGTGGTTTGACCGTTTGGGATGGACCGGGTGGAGGACTTTTTTTGATAGGGCCGAGGCTGGGTGTTGTGGTACTCTTGCTGTTGAGTGGGTAATTATAAATAGGGTGAAGGTTCATTGTTTATTCCCTGGGCCTCCTTAGGTTTAGTGCAATGATTGGCATATGGCCTTCCCTTGCAGTTCGTAAACAGTAACAATCCTTTGTTTCCCATAATTGCTTCCACTTGCTCCTAGAGTGTATGTCTTTGTAGTACCATTAGCTAAGACAATAATATTATTTGTTTCTTTTATTGTTTTGTACTGTTCATCTCAAACCGCATTAATATTAAACACATTATTAAAATCTCTCATATATATCACATAAACCCAAAAACAACCATCTCTAGAACAACAATAATCTATATCTTAGCAATATTTTATTCAATGTCTCTCCACAAACACCCAACCTCATATATCACTCTCCCCCCCACCCCAAAACTACAACCACCCAAAACACCAAAACACACACAACCCCCCACAAAACTCCAAAACCACCACAAAAACCAAACAACCACACCTCACCACAACCACCCCCCTCCCACACACCAACACCCACCACACACCCAACCCAAACAACACACCACAACCCAACAAAAATAACTCCCACCCCCACCAACCACCTCCCCCCCCCTCCCCCACCCCACCCACCACAAAACCCCCCCAACCCACTCACACCCCCACCACCCAAATATAGATAGATCCTCCCACCCCACATATATATCTATTTTTCTAACATCTAATATATATAACAACCCACCTCAACATACCCACTCTACATATATCAACTCCAATATCAATCCCCACCACATCCCACCCCACACAATAATATAACCCCCCCACCACCACAACCACCCCCCCCACCATCACTCTCCAAAAAACAAAAAACAACCACCCCCACCCCCCACACCAACACCCCCCCCCCTCATATAAACAACCCCCAACCCCATTTCTCTCTCCAATCAAATATATATTAGATAACATATGCCAGACCCCCCACATTACCACCCCCCTCCATATAGACAACCCCACACACCCATGTGTAAATTAACATAGAGATATACTTCAACTAGATCCACCCCCATGTCAAACATATGTACTATCAAATTAATCTCAAATCTCCACCATGTCACACAGATTGTCTACCTCACACATAACTATAACTTTCCCATATATACTAGATGTACACAATATGTGTGTGTCCTCACCATCATCACCACATCTACCGCTCTCTCTCGCGATCTCTATCTCATATAAAGATACTCGCTCCTAGATACACTAAACACACAGCAATACTCCCTTTGTGTTGCTCACTGTGTATGTGTGTCCCTCCTTAAGAAGAGATATGTTCTTTTACAGCTCTACTCATTTCCCCCCCCTCGCGCCCTGAGAGACCCCACCCCATCAAATGAGGCTCTCTCTATCAGTCTAGCAGACGATGGTCGCATCTTTGAGATTTGTTAGTCACTCCACACTCTGTTGTGTTGCTAAAATGTGGTTGTTCAATTTGAGCATGTGGCTCTCGATCTAGGATCACAAGGTGTTGTTATTGATGTCAAATTTCTCAAGGAAGGTGATGTAATGTTTCTGTATTTTAAGCTTGGTTCAGATCGTTCCACGTTTGGTGATATTAGGGTTTCTTATGTAAACCCTAAGTTGGTCAAGGTAATGAATTCATTCTTGATTAAAAAGAAGCAACAAGGAATCAGAAGACACACAACGTTGTAAGCTGAACCTAATTCGACAAGGGTTATAAGTGAAGTGTTTGTAGCAGAAGGGAATGTTAGGAGTTTTCGTTAAACTGTGTGTGTATCTCACGTGTTGCGATCATACACTCTGTGTGTGGAAGATTGGCTGTGCATCGTGTGATTATGTCGTTGTGATGTCAAGAGAAATGGGTGAGAGTGTCGAAAATAAATCTCGTGTAATCTCGCTGTGTGAGTGCACTCTTTGATATGATGCGGACAAAGTTGGAGCCTACTGATTGGTGTTTTGTGACATGAAACTAAGAAGCAGCAGGTCACAAGTATAAAAGAAAAGATGCACAGATCTTCATATAACTGGTATACACTCGCATATTGTTCTTTGATTCAATATACTTGTGTTTAAAATATTTAGAGTTTCAAAAACTCTAATAAAGATGATGGTTCTCTAAATCATTCATCAATCATATTCTGTTTATTTGATGGTGTGTTTGTATTACTTCCCTCCTCCCCCACTGCCCGTAAGGCCTCCCCACCCCCCACCGAATCATAGAGGACTATACATTATTTCTTTGGGGAGACTATGGTTACAGGACTAGATACAATTTGTGCGGTTAGTGTGTGTGTGGTAGAGAGAGAGATAGAGATAGAGTAATGCCAAATATGTATGTTAATGTTATCACGTTATATGTTAATACTAGTACTGCTGCCTTGGTGAATTCATACTGCTCGAAGAAAGTTGTTTGTGTTTGGTTCATGGATAACAAATAAAGAAGTAGTAGTTTGGTTCATGATTGTTAATATGCTAAGTATTTGGTCTGGTTAATGTTGACAAATGATTACTTAGTACTGCTTGTTCATACTTTAATACTGCTCGTTTAAACATTTGTACTGCCAATATCATTTGTACTGCCAGTTTCAAATGTTTGTACTGCTGGTTATGACCGATATCGAACAAAGAAGCATTTGGGTTCTCGACTGGGTATGGATATTGGATGACACACACAGATGTTTGGTTTTTGGTTATGATTTTACATGCTCTTAACAGATTTTAAAGGCTATTTTTTTCCCCCCCCCCCCCCCCCCTTCCCCGCCCCCCTAACCCCCCCCCCCCCCCCCCCCCCCCCCCCCCCCCCCCCCCCCCCCCCCCCCCCCCCCCACCCCCCCCCCCCCCCCCCCACACATGCTCGCACTTTATTGGTTTAAATGATTACGAAGATGGTTATTTATCACCTATTTAAAGATTTAGTAGAATTATTTGGGTTTGTGTTCTTATCATATCTCAAATGGCTTACAACATTTAGAGATAACTTGTTCGTGCTTAGAAACGACCTGCGCCCCCCCTCCGTTGGACGAAGACTTGACAAATCTAGCAAATGCCCTGTCGGGGATTTTCTTATGGTGCTCAATGCTCACATGTGCCGCTGCGCTCATTTGGTCTGGTGTCTCATAGAAGATGAGGATAATTGTCAAGAGATTGCGGTCTCCTTATACATTGATTTTTTTGGGTATACGACTCCCACTCACCCGCCTCACTCCCCCCCTCCCCCGAGGCCCCCCCGCACTCCCCGAGTACAAGATATAAGACACAAGTTTGGGTTATTCTACTTCAGCATCAAATTAGTAATACTTAGTTTTCTTCATCAGTAATCATTACATAGAGCCTACATTCAAGAAATGGTTAACATATGGGTTTCAAGGGAAGCTTATTGTTAAAATGTTTAACCATTTATATGCTACATGGAGGTGAAGGTTTTTACTACTGCTAGCTATTATTACTACTGCTAGTTCAAGTTTCTACTTGCTCACATGTTCATTTATTCTTAGGTGCGTCATGAGAAGGGTAATTTGAGTTGATGGAAGGCTAGCGATTAGAAGTGGATAATGGTTTGTGGTGCGTTGTCGAAAACAAAGTTTCGATACTTTAGTTCCCCTATTTGGATTATGACTCAAAAAAGGGGAAATAAGATTACAAAGAAATGTGTAACTGTACCTCGCTCACGCGCGGCTGGAAGTTGCAAAGTAAGGGGGTATGTTTCATTATATTTTAGCTTCAGGGGAAGTTCATGCTTATTTTGGTTTTGTCATTATCAACTTTGTGTGGGAAGATTGTTGGAATATATTTTTTGAGTGTAAGGCGCAAAACAATGATGAAAATGGAAACGAAGAGGGGACTTAAATGAAGCAATTATGGAATTCTACAAGCTGGTGAGGATATTTTACATAAGATAAAAGATTCAAGAAGATCATGAGTCTTGAAATAAAGATGAAGTTTATTATAGAGAGATTAAAAAGATTTAGTTTCCTTATACAATTATGTTTTCCCTTGTATATTTAGATGGACTATACTATATAAAGAGATCCCTAGATATAGTTTTATGTGTGTCAAGATGTAAACACCAGGAAAAGTGTGTGTGTGTTCTAGGCTACAAGTTCTCTAAGGAGACGCCCAGGGTTTGGTTGGTTTAGCCTCAAGGATCTTTGATTCCTTGTTATAGTTTAGATAACACGTTCTACCATTTGATCATGGTAGAATTGGGGCTTGTAGTAGTCATGTATCATAGAAGATAATGATGAAACCTTGTTAGGCAATAATAAAGAATGTTCTTAATGTTTATTCCGCTCTGCATTCTATTGTTCTTTGTTATTGTTCATCCTAGATTAAAGTTCTAAACAAACTGAGCTTAAACGATCTTTAGGTTTCCACAATTGGTACTGCATATTGATTTTTACATGTCCTTTCACACATTCCAATTGAGGGATGGAAGATTGTTGGGAATTCACTTTTACGTGACGACATTACAGAATTACCATAGTTTATCATAGTCACATACGCGAGGACTAGAATAGGCAACTATGTATAGTTTAGAGGCGTATGGGCTATAAATACCCCTCTATGGCTTCCATAGAGGGGTTGAGTCATTTGGCATTTGTCAAGTCATTTGTATCCTTCATCCATTTTCCACCTAATATCACAAGTCCATCTTCCATCTCTCTACTCTCTCTCACTAAAATGGCTATCATGTGGTTTGACTCACCAAGACCACCGGATCTTAGTTTACGTAGACCTTCAATTGGTATCAAGAGCCATGGCAACATACTCTTGGGTCGGTTTTGATTTTTATGGTCCGTTCGGTCTTGTCACTATTTCAGATCTATATTTGGTGGGTTTCGTGATTTTTAAGCTTATTTTAAGCTTATTTCATTTTTTAAGGCGCTCGAATATGTTTTTTTGAGTTGTTATAAAACTGTTTTGTAACAGTTTTTTTTTGTTCTATTTTTGTTGGTCCATTTATTCTCCACATCTTAATCACCTGTTCATTTCCTTTTTGTCTCATAGCTTTTTAAAAGCTTATAAACAGCTTATTTTTAAGCTTGTTTTGTGGTCAAAAGTGTGTACAAGACAAGGACGCTAGTACACCGAACTAGCAAATCCAAAAAGGACTGAACGAGTGGAATCTTGAGAGGGTCGAACGAGTGACTCTTAGAAAGGACCGAACGAGTGAATCTTGTGAGGGTCGAACGAGTGACTCGTAGACAGGACCGAACGAGTGAAATCTTGAAAGGATCGAACGAGTGTTTTCTTATGTGGATCGAACGAGTTTGAACCTATGAGGATCGAACGAGAGTACTCATTGAGGATCGAACGAGTTATAAACTATGTGGATAGAACGAGTGGCCAACTTAGTGAACCGAACGAGTGTACAACCCTTATGGACCGAACGAGTTTTTAACATGGGTGAACCGAACGAGTGATGACATTTGAAAGCCGAACTAAAACTCAACCGAGTCAACTCGGTAATTACCGAGTTGACCCGGTCAACTCACTGAGTCAACTTATCACAACAATTACACAGCCACATCGTCACAAGCATCATATCCACAAATCCGACTCGATCTACCTAAATCATCGTCACAAATTATATCACCACCATATCCCATCTCCATATCCACACTATGACTCAAACTCTCAAGACTCTTACAAAAAAATAAAAATAAATAAATAAATAAATAAATAAATAAATAAATAAATCTAACATGATCTATAACACCCTGTGTTTTCAAGTCATTGACGACGTCGATAAATATACTATTCATTTTTAGTATTGTACGCGTTTGCTTGTAATTTCATGAATTAAGTTTAAATCGCGTAAGCCAAAAATTAGCGTTCAATGTAAACGGGCATCAAACAATTAAATGTTTACATCAAGCAAGGGTTATATAATTATTTTGAGGATAATTAATAACTTTGTTCATTTTATTTTTATCGGATACGTAAAGTGTATACGTTTCGCGATAAATTGCGTTTAGGCACTCCCGGAACCACAAAAACTTTTCTACGCTTCAACAAATACCCACTTTTATACCCAATACATAAAAA
>BQNB010115940.1:3973-21458 GCA_026074375.1 Tanacetum coccineum
TACTTCACAAGAATCATCATTAATTGTGCAGTCCTCTCACTCTCCACTAGAACTGATTGGTAGATGGACTAAGGATCATCCTTTGTCAAACATGATTGGAAACCCCTCTTGACCAGTCTCTACGAGAAAGCAACTCAAAACAGATGCCATGTGGTGTTACTTTGATGCCTTCCTAACTTCTGTAGAACCAAAGAACTTTAAAGAAGCTATGCTCGAATCATCATGGATTAAGGCGATGTAAGAATAAATTCATGAATTTGAAAGACTACAAGTTTAGGAATTGGTGCCTTGTCTAGATAAAGTAATGTTAATCAAATTGAAGTGGATCTTCAAGGTTAAGACATACGAATTTGGCAGGGTACTCAAGAACAAGGCTAGATTGGTTGCTCAAGGATTCGGGCAAGAGGAGGGAATCAGCTTTGAGGAATCATTTGCACTGTTTGCTAGAATAGAGGCCATCCGTATCTTCGTAGCAAATGCCGCCAACAAGAATATGACGATCTACTAGATGGACGTCAAAACAGCTTTCTTAAATAGCGAGCTTAAGGAAGAGGTCTACGTTTCTCAACCAGAAGGATTTGTTGATCTGGACAACCCGTCGCATGTGTACAAGCTCAAAAAGGCCATTTACGGTCTCAAACAAGCACCACGTGCATGGTACGACATGCTGTCAAGTTTCCTCATCTAACAACATTTCTCCAAAGGTGCAGTCGATCCAACACTCTTCACAAGGAAAGCAGGAAATGACTTATTACTGGTACAAATTTATGTCGACGATATAATATTTGCATCAACTAATACTGCTATGTGTGATGAGTTTGCTAATCTTATGACCGCTAAGTTCAAGATGTCAATGATGGGGCAAATGTCATTCTTTTTAGGATTACAAATTTCTCAAAGTCCTAGAGGCATCTTCATTAACCAATCAAAATATGCTTCTAAAATTATAAAAAAATATGGTATGCTAACTAGTGATTCTATAGACACACATATGGTAGAAAATAATAAACTGGATATAGATCTACAGGGGACACCAGTTGATGCTACACACTACCGTGTAATGTTTGGATCCCTCATATATCTGATGTCCAGTAGACCCAACCTTATTTATGTAGTCTGCTTATGTGCCCGGTATCAGAAAAAGCCTACCGAAATTCACTTACATGCGATTAAGCGGATCTTTCGATACCTAAAGGGAACCATTAACATGGGTCTCTAGTATTCGAAGGATATCGGTATGTCTTTAACAGCATATTCAGACGCAGATCACGCGGGGTATAAGGACCCTAGACGCAGTACATCAGGAAGCGCTCAATTCTTAGGTGATAAACTTGTTATCTGGTCTTCCAAGAAGCAAAAGAGAACTACGATCTCGAGTACATAGGCTGGATATATTGCCTTATCTGGTTGTTGTGCTCAAATACTATGGATGTGATCACAACTAACAAACTATGGGTTACATTCAATAAGATTCCTCTATATTGCGACAATAAAAGTGCGATTGATCTATGCTGCAACAACGTTCAACACTCAAGAGCCAAGCACATCGATGTACGCTACCATTTTATAAAGGAGCAAGTGGAGAATGGAATAGTGGAACTATACTTTGGTATGAGAATCATGTCCCCGGAAACGCTAAAATGTCTGACAGAGGAAGAGGACGAGTAATGGTGGCAACTCGTGGTATATCCTTTGTATTATATGTATATAAGAAAATATAAAAACCCAAAAAGATTTTTCACTTTATATAAATTTTTCAAAAAAATATAAAAATATAAAACCAAAAAAGAAAATAAAAATTAAAAAATCAGAAAAATACAAAAATAGGTTTTCATGACATGTTTTCTAGAATCGATAATATTTACGGCTTTAGAAATGCCATTCAATAATGGCACAAAGCTGTAAATAAAGTTCGAATAGAAAATATGTCATATGGCTTGCTATTATTTCAGATAGCAACCCGGTCATCATCTTAAAGGAAAGTATTTTCAAAAAAAAAACTTGGCCTAACAATGGGAAATTAATTTTTCTCGGGAATGAATTACTTCATATTCACTCAAAGGCTTGTGTTTACTTTGCAACACAACCCATGCTTCCTATATCAAATAAGTGTACGTGTCAGTGCATTTATTTGTGTAAACGAGAGAAATCTTTTTTTAATGGTGTTGTTTTAAGAAAAGTAATTAAAAATATTAGTTTCTCATCTAAAAAGATTTTTAAAAGAAGTTTCTATCACTAAAACAATGTCTACAACTCTTGGGACATAAAAAAAGTTTCAAAAATGATCTTTTAAAAAGTCATCTCGGCATAAATGGAAAAAGTTTTTTTTCAATAACGGATATAAATTAAAGGGGAGTTAATGTATTTGTAACTCGATTGGTCTTAAGATGTTATTGGCCTTAACTTTTAGGGACTAAAAGGCAAAATATAGGACTTAAAATCTAAGTTTGCAACTTTAGGGGCTAAATATGCCATTTTTATAATTAGTTTAGACTTAATACTAAGTTTAAATAGAAAATAGAATTAGATATAAAGTCCAAGGACTAGTTCTGCCATACTTTAAAACTTAGCTGGTTAACACAATCACAAACACATTTCGCTCTCACACTTATTCAAATATCCAAACACACATTTCGCTCAAGTCACATTTCGCTCGATTCATCCTCAAAATTCAATCTCGTTTTTCAAGTTCCAAGATTCATTCCTACTTGTAAGTTATCCCTTAAACATCATCTAGGTAAAACGAATTAGCTTAAAACTCATTTTATCACTCTTAATCAATTAAAAATGATTTAGGGTTAATAATTTAAAAGTTGAGATTTTTGTTAAATTAGTTGAGGGGTTTTACTCATTAGGGTGTGATTAAGTCATATGTGAAACAATTTTGAATAACTTTAAGGGTAAAAGCCATAGAATACCAACCTACTTTCTGAAATTTACCACAATGAACCATTTACTTTTTTATTACCGATATGACCAATGTACTTTCAAATTATTTTTCACTTGAACAAAACGTTATAGTACAGTTAGTTTAATATGATGACAAAAAGACAAAATAACGTTAGTCAAATTACTAACGATGTATGAGGAAGTTTCAAAAATCTCCAGAGTTTTAATATATTTTGTTCATTTTTTCGAAAAAAAAAATCGAATTTTTAAAAAAAAATATTGAAATTTTTATTTTTTTTTTATCGAAAACTTTTGAAAAAATGTCGAAAATTTTTGCAAATTTTTTTGAAAAATATATATTTTTTTTCGAAATTTTTTTTTTGAAAAAAAAATTTTCAAAATTTTTTTCTAAACTTCTTTTTTTTGTAAATTTTTTAATGTGCATAAATTTTTTCGACTTTATATTAATAAAACTTTCTCGATAATTTTTTTTAAAATGTTAAAAATTTTCAAAAATATTTTTCGTAAATATATTTTTTTTCGAAAATTTTTACACATTTTTATAAAAAATATCGAGAAAATTTTTATAATAAAAATTCGAAAAAAAATTTATACACATAAAAAATTTACGAAAAAAGAATTTAGAAAAAATTTGAAAATTTTATTTTATAAAAATTTGCAAAAATTTTTCGAAATTTTTTAAAAAATTTTCGAAAAAAAAAAATTTCAAAAATTTTTCAAAAAATATATATTTTCGAAAAAATTTGCAAAAATTTTCCAAATTTTTTCAAAAAATTTTAGAAAAAAAAAATTTTCAAAATTTTTTATAAAAGTTTCGAAATTTTTTTCTTTTTTTTCGAAAAAAAAAAAAAAAAAATTTTCAAAATTTTTTCAAAAAAAATGTTCCAAAAAAATATATATTTTCGAAAAAATTTGCAAAAATTTTCGAAAAAAAAAAAAATTTCAAAATTTTTTATAAAAATTTCGAAAATTTTTTTTCGAAAAAAAGAAAAATATATTAAAACCACAGGGACGATTTTTGAAACTTCCTCAAACGATCGTTAGCTAAATTGACTAACGTTGTCACATAGTAACTAACGGTACAAACGTTTTGTTCAAGTTGAAAAATAATTTGAAAGTACATTGGTCATATCGGTAATAAAAAAGTAAATGGTTCATTGTGGTAAATTTCAGAAAGTAGGTTGGTATTCTATGGCTTTTACCCTAACTTTAACATATGAGTGGCATTTGATGATTTTTGTGAGCATGAATGGTGCAAAACATGTGTACTCATTGCGTATTATTGTGGGTTTGTGTATAGTAGCCTGATATGTGTTTAACCACATATCAATTTTCCTTATTAAAAAGAGCTTAAATGACCAAAAATACATGAAAATACATTATATATATGTGTTTTGTCAATTGTATTATGTAGGTAACGGATATTCATAAAAGGACAAAAACAAAGCCAAAAAGGACAAACCCGAGCACGAGATTGGAAGAGCGTGAGAAAACAAAGCTGAAGGTGTTTTTCATTTTTAATGAGCCGACCCGTACCCGTTTAATGGGCCAAGTCAGCCCATTAACAATTGAATAACAAAAACATAAGCCTTTTATGAGCCTTGAATCAAAAAGTCCAAATCCATATTTTTGTTAAATCAATCCTGGCCCAATTCATAAAAAAAGGCCAAGACCAATCCCTAATACCCGAGCCCAAATATATTGATAAAAGCCAGGTCAAAATTTACTATTCATTATCCCCTTCCCTTTCATTTTCACACATAACAAATTAACACACAGGGTAAATTCATGCTCTCCACACATACGTTCCATCCTTCGATCTAGAAGGCCTATGTGGCAAGTTTGGCATCACTCCATTGACACCCTGGCGATCCTGAGCAATCTTATTGGCTTAGAGGACGTGGAAATGATCTAAAGGCTCAAAGAGATTGGATATGAATCAAGGGCTAGGATTTGATGATTGGGACGCTCCTTTTGCTTCTGGATCCTTCTCTCGCTGGCTATAAAAGGAGGCTTAGTCACACAGTTTAGATATCTAGCTTTTTCGTTTTAAATATTGCAGCTTAAATTAGTGCTTATTGTCTTTTAAAGTTGTAATTTCCTTTCCAGTATTGTAACTCTTTTAAAGTTAATCAAATATCAGTTTTCATTTTAAAAATTCGTGTTCAAGTATTATAATTCATTTTTATATATTGTGAATTTTAGCTAAATATGTTGTGTGAAATTACTTAATTAGTTCAAATAAGCTGGTTTACTTTATAAGCTACTACTTAGACAGTTTAGCTACTTAATAGCTAAGATGAATAAGTCTTTTACTAAAAACTTCACAAAAATCATTAATAAGCTAAGTGGATGATAAGCCAGACCGGGATGCGCTTATGGGTTATTACCAGCTTATCTTTGATAAGTTGGAGCTTGTAGAATAGCTCTAAGAGCATGTTAATGTCCTTGTTTTGAGCAAAGACCAAGTGAGTACATATTTCCTATTCTATATAACTAACCTCTCTTTTAGTAAGCTATAGATTCTGTTTATTTGCTTATTATTGCATATTGTGTTCTTTAAGTGCTTTAATCTGTCCTATGCTATCTTATTATGTTTTAGATCTCAAGTAGCTATCAATGTTTTTAGTTGTTTTGATCATTTGAATCAAAATGTCTAAAAATAGTCATAATCTGCTTAATCATTTGCTTATTGAATTGTGCTTATTTCTTTGATATTATTGCTTATGAGTCCTCTAATATATCTTAGCTTAATCTGTTTTCATAGTTTCATGATTTTTGAGGTCTAAATCAGCTTTAATTTGAGCTTTAGAATTTTAAAGGGGTGTTTGGGTCAAGCAGTCTTAACTTAAGTTAAGACTGCTAGAAGTGTTATTAGTCATTTAGTTAGTTTTGTTAAGCTTAAATTTATTCTATAAGTCAGTTTTAACAAATCTAAAGTAAGTAGTAACAAGATTAATAGTTTTTTCATCAGTTGGCAAAATTTCATAGTCTAAAAGTTCGTATATCAGCTTATTTGATCAAAGTCTTTAAAATCCTTCTGGTGGTGTAGTTTTTGTGAACCAAATCAGTTATTAAAGCAATATTGTTATTCTGTCTTGAGTCCTTAAGTTTTGGTTTTGCTTTGCAAACATTTTTAGTCCAAAATCTTCAAAACAACATATGCTCATAATAGGTATGCTGATAATCAGCATAGGGATTTATAGAGTGATTTTCTAGCTTAATTTGGTAAACTTTGGTTTCATATAGTTTAATTGAGTCTAATTCAAGTCCTGTTTCAGTCATTAGTCAAGTTCTAAGTTCTAAAGATTCCTAGATTCCAGTATTTTAAAAATCCAAAAAAGAGCCAAAAATAATAGTTAGTTAAACTATCAATTTCATTTCCTTTTTCAGCTTTTACTTAATCATTTTTAGCTTAAATTCAGCTTTTATGTGTTCCTTGGGACAGTCTTAATCCTGTTTTTTAGTTTTTTTTAGCTTAAATTCAAAGTGCTTAAAGGTCCTTAAAATTTAGCTATAAAAGAGTGGTCCGTCTTATATGTCTCATTTTGAGTCAACTGTTTTAGGCTTTTAGGTTGCTTTTCAGTTTATTTTGTTAGCTTATTCCTAGTCATTAGTGCTTATTAGGTCCAGGTTAGGGTATGTTTTTAGCTTATTAGTTTTTTCTAATTTTCTAGTTGGGGGGGGGTGGGGGGGGAGTGGGGGGGTGGGGTTGGAGGGGGGGGGGGGAGGTGTGGGGGGTTTTTGTGGGATTTTTGTATTAGGTTGTTGAGGGGGAATTTAGGTGTGGTTTTAAGTTTTATATAATTAAAGCGAAAAATGATAGATTTGACTTATTTAGACTATAAAAGACAATTTAGCCTAAACTTAGTTAAGATCCCGAATAGCATTTCATATATTGAGTCTAAAAATCCAAACCAGTTTAGCTAAATGTCTTTAAGTCTAAATAAGCAAATCTGCCACTTTTGATTGTCTGTTTTTAGCTTAAAAATAAGTTCTGGCAAAAAGCCCTTTATTAAAGTTGTGATGGTTCTCTTGTGAGAATTCCACCAGGTTAATGCACTGCCGAGTAAAGTACATGTAGTATACTTCACTTGATATCTCTCCGGACAGTTGCTGATATTAAACACAGTTTCCATCTTTTCACTCCATCTTATCAACCCAGCCACTCCTTCTGTTCCTTTAAAACTCAGTGGTTGACATTTCATGAAATCTTAGTAAGTACATTCACGAGCAACCGGCCTATTACCTCTTCCATTCACATTACGGTTCTCATTACCGTCACCGTTGTCGCCTCTATTGTTTCCATTTCCAGTACCATTTCTATTACCATTTCCATTCTCGAGTTCAAGATCTCGATTAACCCGGCGAGCCTCTAGAGCTGCGTCCATACGTTGGTTGATCATTTCTTCAATTGCGGCAGGGGTCGTACCGGAACGAGTGTTAGTCATTGTTCTACATCACAAGACACAACCCAAGGTAATATTTTGAAACGATTACACGATTATTAGATAACGATAATTTAATACATGCTATGAAATAGAATATAATTACAACACGATTTCCAGAACGAATAAATAACAATATAGATAAATAGGAGAGAGAATCAAAACAAGCTATTCATTTCATGAGTAAAAGCATAATTCGGTTACAACCAAAATCCAAATAGGTACATGATCTACAATTATATCTACTGCTAACATCTAGACCTAACCATCAGTCTAGTGTCCTACATAATCATGGTACTACTAGTCTAAGGGTGAAAACCCAAACGTCTCTCAACATACGACTCCAACCTCCTAAGTCTCCCCCGAGTATCATCGCGATCCCTATGAACCTGATGAAACTCCTCCTGTGAAAGAGACATGTGAAGACGAAGGTTGTTCACACGATCTCTCTCGATATCCAACATTGCACGAACCTTAAGGTTCTCCAACCTTAAGCTGTCAATCCTCTCGATCATACTAACTCTTTGTCCCCTAGCTATCAACTGATCTGCCTTTAACCGTCTCTAAAGAGTCTCAATCCCGATAATCCTATCAATACGAACCTCAGACATGTGATGGTAAAAGTCACGCACAACATCATTCAAGTCAATCGGCATATCCTCGAATGACCTAACAATGCCATCCCTAGTGCCAGACGAATAAGAAGAATCCTCTCCAGCTGGCTCTACAATCTCCTCCTCAACAATCGGTGTCGACATCAGGTCGATACCTACCTCAACCGTGTCTCCAGTACTGGTGTCAGCCTCATGCCCCTCTGTGTCATCCCTGACATCCCTAGGGTTAATCTCAACATAATCTCTAACATCATCCCCATCACCAATACCCAACTCCATATCAACCTCAGTCTCTATAGGATCAATCTCGGTATCCTCCCCTATGCTAGCCTCAGACGAATATAAATATTTGAACCTCTTACGAGGTGGTAAGAGATCAGCACGGGTAGGAGCTAATGATCTCATAACTGGCGTAGATGATGGTACAAAATCAACCGGGGATCTACATCTCTTGCGAGATGGTCCAGCGATGCAGTGGTCTCTTTGATGAATCTCCTGATGATGACTCTGATGTAGTTGGTGGATACAAAGTAGATAATGGAGCAGCACACCAATGACGAAATGCCTCACTATGTCATGGTTCTCTCCTTGGAGGATAACCCAATCTAGGTGATACATCTATAGTCGAAGATCCAGAATTAGCCTGATCTGGTGCATCTAAACCCGAAGAATGAACTGACGAAGAATCCGAAGATGAACTAGAAGAAGATGAGGGATGGTCTGAAGAACGAGGTGATGCATGCCTCCATGCTAATCTGCGAGCTGGTAAAGTCTAACTCTCTTCCTTGCAGTCAATAACTTATGCGGCCCATTAAGATGGGTGCGGTAAGGTCGACCAAAAGGAATAGCCTCCCCGGGTCGGATAAGAATCGTTGACCGTCGACGAATCCCGGGTAGGGAAGTAACAGAAGCAATAGGAAACTCAAATGATGATGATGGACGTGTTGTTACCCTGCTCCTTCAACGAGCAATGGTAGCAACAAAAAGGTCCTGTGATGGTGGTCCATTAGAAGAATCGGGAGCCTCAGAAGAATCGGTGCATAAGAATGGTAAAATAGATGGTAGCGGGGAAATGTGCTCTGGTGAAGACATCTCATCTGATGAATCAGAATCGGGACCCGAATAGGGAACCAAGCCACACAATCCAGTGGGTGAAGCGACTAGAGTCGTCTCAACCACAAGAGCGGCAGATGAAATAACAGGAGCAATAGTAGAAGTCTTTGGAGCAACCACAGAAGTAGAAGGAATAATAGTAGGAATATCACAAAAAAGAATAACTCGAGAGGGCGGTGATCCCACACTTTCATCTCCGAAGAATCAGAAGAAATAGCAATAGCTAAAGCTGCCATGATCTGCACAAGCAAAAGTTTATATAAATCTCCTTTATATGAAACCATGCAAGGCAAAAAGAAACGATGAAATGAATGGCAAGATAAAATGGCCAAATATTAATAGTCACAAGTATATAAGAATATATAAATAGTAAATATATATATAATAATATAATATAAAAATATAAATAATATATATATATATATATAGATAGAGAGAGAGATAGAGAGAGAGAGAGAGAGAGAGAGAGCAAGGACAGACAATAACAAATTCACAACACGTAGCACATAATAGAGGCACATAGATCAAAACTGGTTATTAGACCAACCTAGTATAACTACTAGTTTCTATAGACTTGGCTCTTGATTACCAAAATGTCACACCCCCCCCCCTAGATGTGGCCTAGGAAACTGGAAATACGTGTCCTAAATCGAGGGCGTGACGTCATAACAATCCGAACACAAAGCAATAAAGAACGACCACTAATCATGGACATTTGAAAAAAAAGTTATACTCGTTGCATAAAAAAAATTAATTTAAGTTTTACAACCTGTCATAAGAGAGTTAAATGTAGCGGAAGCATAACAAAGTTGACAATGAAACGAGTACGAAAATAGATAAGTCTTGAAATTGTTCGAAGTCACTAGTACATAAGACCTTGGATTCGAACAAGAATCAAGCCAAGCTAGGCACCTGAGAAAACATGTTTAAAACGCCAACATAATGTTTGTGAAGTTATAGGTTTAAGTTAATACAAGAGTGGACCACAAGATTTCAAAACGCATGCGACTACTAGCATCACACAAAAGTATTTACTGTTACGCTAAGCTCATGACACCGATGCTAAAACAACAGGCATAATCATATCATTGCCACAATAGTAATTCCCTGCCCTTAACTGGTGTCCCAAACCAATGACCACCACAACGCACAATCGACATGACATATATCTGTTTGTTCTTCGTTAAGTGGAACCAAAGCAGATAGGGGTAATTAGTCCCAATAGATCTATTTACGCATTCACGCTCACTTAACCAATCCAATAAGCCATAGGTGACTAACGTCATTATAGATCGAGGCAATAGTGGTGTAACAACTTAAAAACACATAAACAAGTAAAACTCACGTTAAGAACAAGTGTCTCGAATTTTTAAAAGAAAACATTGTTTCTCACCCTAAAGTATAAATCATTTGAAAATAGGTAAAACGTGGGGCTATGAACTCACCTTAAGCAAGTGGTGAATCGATAATCAACGAGGAAGAAATAAAGCCGAAAGGTCCTACACGCGACCTAAATAAATGACGCGTCTTAGGTAAACGAAAGATAACCGAAACTTGTACGACACGCTTTCAAGAGAAAAGACATCCATATGTGTTTGTGCTTTAGTTTGTTTAATAAAGTATGACTAAATAAAATTATAGAGTTTTTCGTCAAGTCTTGGCGTTTATCCAAAAATACTAACTTTTAGAAAGTTCTATTTAGGAAAGTTTTAAGTTTTTCAAGACGTTAATACCGTCCCCTATATTTGTTAAGTTTCCATATCTTCAAAATGCGCTAACTATCCATAATCGCTAAACTTCCAAGTCCGATCCGCTAATGTTTTACCAAACTTACTATTTTTAGTAACTTTATCGCTTTTCCTAAAATACGTTAATGACGTCTTCAAATGATGCTAATCTATATATATTTGTGTTACTATATGTTTCGCTAGGGTTTAGAAAGTCCAAAAATGTCCGAAAGTGTCCGAATACCCTTTTTACTATTCACATTAGCACACTATTAATTGGGTTTTGCCGAAAAATGTTTTAAGTTTCATTTGGCTATAACTTGGCCGTTTTAAGTCCGATTTTAAAGTGCGATATGTGAAAAACTATCTATTCGAAACAAGCTCTTCAAAAACTACTTTTACGCCTAATGAAGACATTTTTAGGTCGCTCAAAACCTCAAAACTAATTCGGATCAGCAACATGTCTTTTCATAAATACTCCCAAAAATCCATCCAAACGCCACAATAGTGCTTATTCTAGCCTAATCCCGATCACTACCAAACCAACCAACAAAACCACACTTAATCTAACCTAATCCCTTCATTTCTATTGTTGCAACACACTTTTCAACTCATCTCACCATAACTTATAAAACAACAAACATAATACTTCCATTTTTATAAAAGTTGTCAAGATATTTTGTCATTTCTTTTTAGAAAAGTAACACAAACACATGGATTCTTAAACTTGAACAATATTCATAAGAATAAAAGAAATGAAACAAGAGATGACCAAGAAATACTTACAAGAATGAAGAAACAAGTAGAGAATCACAAGATCTATACCTAAGATGACTAGATCTATAAAACCCACTTATAAAATTAGAAACCCTAATTTTATAACCTTGAGAAAACCTTTGGAAATCAACCAACCAATACTTGGATCTACCTTAGAAACCCTTGGAAATGAACTTAGAATGTTTGGATCTTGAAGAAAATCAAAAGTTATGGATGTGTTTGTGGGTGTGTTTGTTGTCGCGGCTCAAAGGAAGCAAAAGGGAGAGAAAGAAAATTTTGTGAGGCAAGTATTGTGATGAATGACCTAACTTGTGAGAACATGATGTATTTATAGTGCCAAAAGGACCTAGGGTTAAGATAAGAAATGAACCATGGCTTGGTGAAAGGCTTATCAAAATGGTGCACCAAGGACGCAAAAAAGGGGAGGGGACCAAAACCCTTTTCTTAGGCACCAAGATGAAATGTTATTGGTTAGATTTTTACTAGTGCTCAAGTGGTCCAATTCTTGTAAGTGTATGTTGGTGCATGGCAAGGTTAAGACAAGGGGTCACTATCTCCATTTCATGCATGCATAATGCCAAAAATAAAGTGAAATGATTCTTCTTGATTTAATTTGAGACTTAATGTTGTGTTTGGTTGAGTTGGGGCGTACGAATTTAACAAGGGAGGAGGGGGAACGAAATTTTTAACATCACAATGCTTGATGGATGATAAATCGATTTTACACGAAAAGATTGCGGGGTTCCGGGGTTCCGTTTGGTCAAAAACGCGAAAAACGCAATTTAAAAGATAAAACTCTAAAATTAATATCGGAAGTGATTAAAAATCACGAAACACTTAGAAAAGTTAAAATATCTCATATAAGGCCTAAATTTATTAATAACCGATGCCGGGACGCGCCCGATGCCGGGACGCGCCCGATGACGTTTTTCATATTTACGCGGTTTAACTTCCTGGTAAACTGTCAGATTCAAACGTAACATAAAAAAGTCAAAGATAATAATCGGAAAGGTTTAAAATATTGACCTGAAACTTACGGGGTGTGAAATATTGCTAGATCCCTTATGTTTTAGGGGGAATTGCCTTTATATTTGTGGTCTGAATGTGTGTTAACTGCTGTCTATAATTAACAG
The DNA here is from genome assembly GCA_026074375.1 of Tanacetum coccineum. Classification (NCBI taxonomy): domain Eukaryota; kingdom Viridiplantae; phylum Streptophyta; class Magnoliopsida; order Asterales; family Asteraceae; genus Tanacetum; species Tanacetum coccineum. The sequence goes on from BQNB010115940.1 coordinate 16,696, forward strand.
GATTCCTTCATTTGTGTTATCTGGCAAGTCTCCTTATTATTTTGTGTATGGGCATGACCCTTCACTCTTTCATTTTAGGGTTTTTGGTTGTCTTTGTTATGCCATAATTTTAAATAATCAAGATAAATTTAGTAGTAGATCTGAGAAATGTATTTTTATTAGGTATTCAGATTCAAAAAAAGGTTACAAACTTTTAAGTCTAAAAGGGTAAATCTATTTTCTATTCCAGAGATGTAAAGTTCTATGAAACAGTGTTTCCTTTTAAAATGAAAAACAATTTAAAGCAAAAAAAGTTTGAGTCTGGTGTAACTAAAGATTTAAATCACAAATTTTGTTTTGACAATGAAAGCCCTAAAGGACCCAATGATGAAGGGAGAGTGTCTTCCAATGATGATGGCACAGAGTTGAGTCCTGATATAAATCAGAGTAATGATGACTCTGAAGCAACTTCTATAGATGAAACATATAATGCACACCCTAAGGGCATTGTTCCAAATGAAACAAACTTTATATATGACTTCTATGAAAATTCAGAATTTAATTCTGATACTGAAGAATTGCCAGTCAACACTCTTAGAAGGTCTTCTAGACAAACCAAGCTGCCTTCTAGTTTAAATGACTTTATTGTTGAAGGAAAAGTTAAGTATGGGGTTGAAAGAGTTGTCAACTATGCTAATCTTAACCATGATAATTACTGCTTTGTGTCTGCTTTAAATAAGAGTGTTGAGCCTACTTGTTAATGCTATTTTAGATAGTAACTGGATTGATGCTATGAATGCTAAGATTGAAGCTTTAAATGAGAATCATACTTGGGTTATTACTGACTTACCTCATAATAGGAAAGCTATTGGAAACAAGTGGATTTATAAAATCAAATATAAAGCTAGTAGTGATATTAATAGATATAAGGCCAAATTAGTTGTTAAAGGCCTTATAAAAAAGAAGGCATTGATTTTGATGAAACATTATCTCCTGTTGTAAAGATGACTATTGTTAGATGTGTTATTGCCTTATTTGTTACAAATAACTAGCCTTTATTTCAATTGGATATCAATAATGCTTTTTTATAAAGATTTAGATGAGGATATCTATATGACTATTCCTAAAGGGTTTGCTAGTAAAGATAATAAAAACAAGGTCTATAAACTTGTTAAGTCCCTCTATAGCCTTAAACAAGCTCCAAGAAAATGGAATGAAAAACTTGTTACAATATTAAAGGAAAATGATTTTGTACAATTTGCTAAGGATCACTCTATAACACCCTGTGTTTTCATGTCATTTTATGACGTCATTTATTTCACTAGTTATTTTTAGTCTCGTAAGCGTTTGCTTTTAATTTTAATCGTTAAGTTAAATCGCGTAAGCTAAAACTTATCATTCAACGTAAACGAGCATCAAGAATTAAAGGTGAACGTCAAGCAAGTGTTAGATAGTTATTTGGAGGGTAATTATTAACTTTGCACATTTTATTTTTATTGGTTACGTAAAGTGTTTACGTTTCGTGATAAAATAAATTTAGGCATTCACGGAACCACCAAAACTTATCTACGCTTCAACAAATACCTATTTTTATACCCAATACCCAGAGTTTTATAAAACTTCACCTATGTTTATCATTGTAGCCGAATATTGCTTATAAGAACCAAACCAAAACCAAATACTACAAGTATTCACTTCTACCTTTAAACTACAAATTTAAAACTACAAGTAATACAAGATTTTCAACTCAAAATACTTTTTTATATGTTATATTGATGTTAAAAACATGTTGGAATGAAAGCATATACATTATACAAGTGTGGTTTAATTTTTAAAAGTATATATAAATTAATGGTTTAAAGGTTTATTTATTGAAGTTTATGAATAAATAAATAGAAGGACTTGTTATACTTGGACAAATAATGGACTAAAGGACTTAAAATATATAAGATTTGTGTTATAAAGTGTTGTAGAGGACTTGTAGCAAATTAACTAAGCTAAAAACTTATAAAAACAATTTTTATAAACCTTTTAACCAAATGATCAAAATTTCTGTTTTTAATTCAAAAATAAAGTATTTATTTTATATTTTATTAAAATACTACATGTTATGAGGATCGTAGGCATATAAAGAACTTGAAAATCCGAGATATAACGAAGAAGTTACGCCATTTGCAAGTTTACGATAATAAATACTTTTATAAAAATAAATTACTGTTCATTACAGAAACTTTTTGGAAAATATTTTAGTTAGATAGAACTTTTAATTACGAATACGTGCTCAAAAGAATCACTAAAATAAGTGTTAAAACGAATAAGATATGACTTTTACGAGATTTCGATAATTAAATTTATAAAAATAATTTTATAAAGTGTATGAACAGTAAAAATCACTGTTTACCAGAGGGTTAAAAATATTAAAATGTAATAATTTAATATATCTTTTTAATACGAAAGCGTGGACATAAAGAACGTACAAAACGGACTTAAAACGAGAATGTTATGTCATTTTTACTAAGGTAATATTTATAAACATTTAACTTTATAAATATTATTTCTCAATTACAATTAGATGGTGATGTAACTATATAGAATTATATATGGTATTAGTTATTCAAAGTATTTAGTGTTCATACGACCTATAATTATTTATGTTGCGTTCGGACATTTAAGTGACGCATTTTCATTCTGTGATTTACATTATTGATTCATTCACTCAAGGTGAGTTTATAGCCTCACATTTTACATTTATAATGATTTACAAGTTTTGGGGTGAGAAATATGCACTGTTTTACAATTGGACACAAGTGAACATTTTTATATTACAATTACGTGTTTGCCTAAGTAGCGATAACCCACTGAGCCCATTATCATGAACTATTAATTACTAAGTAAGCGCGAATGTTATGAATAGATCTATTTAGGATTGACATCCCCATTCGAGTGAGTAGCGCTCACTATGCTGGTTTGCCAGACCACGGACGTATACCATGTCGGATTTGGGATGTTGCGGGCTAGAACATCATCAAGGGCAATGTAGGCAATTTATATTGCAATTCACACATGTCGAGCTTTAGTGTCATGAGCTTAAGAAACGTAATTACATTTTTGTGATGTTAGCATTTGTTTCATTATCATACACTTAGGAAATCTTGTAGTCTTACATTATACATTTTATAAACCTATAAATTCACCAACATTATTGTTGACGTTTTAAAGCATGTTTTCTCAAGAGGTCAATGAGGTACAAGACAAGGGATACATTGGTGGTCACATTTTGGAAGTCATGTGCATGAAAGATTTGGTTGCATTACATTTTGGGGAAATATTTGTTATGTGCTAGAATCATTACCTTTTGAACAATGAACAAGTGAAGCTATAGGCTTTTGTAACAAACAAATTGTTTAAATCCAATGTATCAGTTTTACGACTCTTTTTGAGGTCGTTCTCATATATATCCTGTGCTATTGATCTATGATGTAACACCCTCAGACTCATTATCTGCTGCGACCCAATTTAGGGGTGTTACACAAGTCGTTACACCCAATAGCATCAAGTCTACTAACTGAGGATTCAGTTTAGTGATTACACAATAAAGATACTACTAATGAAACTAAACTACTAAGAGTCACGAGGGGGTCCTCACGGCTCAGATGATGGACTCTCTTCATCCTTGACTGGAACATCGATAGCCTTATTCGGTCTTTCTTTAAACACAACTCCCCTATGAATCATCTCCTGGTAGAACTCATGGGCTTGAACTTTAGTCTAATAGAGATCTCTTTTGACTTGTTCTTTCTGCATACTAAGAAGTGTGTTGCTCGACCTTGCTTCTTCCAATTCTCTCTTCAACTTCTTACACTCAGCTCTTTCTTTAGTATTACCAAATTCTTTGATAAGATCTTCTAATACAACCTCTCTTTCTCCCATACTACATCGCACTTCATTACCTAAATCTGTCATCAACTTACCAAAATACGTATCCCTTGTTTTCCCCTTCTTTTTGACCAATGCATGCGCTATCTCGCGAATGCACACTCATCTTGAAAGAGAAGCAATCCGACCAGAAAGAGAGTTAATGTCCCTCCTCGTGAAACCAGGCAACAAACTATCTCCATCCTCTCGAAGGAAAGTGGCAGTAGACAACTCAACTGCCTCATGGACACTATTAGGAACAGTCTCATCCTCAGGCTGGATCGTGTCCCCAACCTCAACCATATCTTCGGACTATAAATCAGAAGTAGGTGGCGGTGGATTAAGAGGATCCATCTCCACATAAGGAAATATCAGCTCCGGCTCATCTTCTTCTTCCTCAATGTCTACCTCCATATCTTCTTCTTCCTCTTCAAACTCTTCTTCATCTTCGAACTCTTCTTCTTCTTCCGGTTCCTCATTCTCATCGACTAAGTCAGGCTCGGGAATAGCGAGAGTAGGATCGAGTTGGTTCGGCTCGACCTCGAGTAAGTCATCAACGTGATCAAGAGGAAATACGTTCACCATGATAATCTGAGAATTACATAATAATATTTAATAATAATTATATTCTAATAAGAATTAATATTATTAGAAATAATGGTTGCGTAATTATGCAACAAACGACTATGCTTCCAAACAAGCCTAATAGTCAACATATCTTAAGTATATAATAGTATATTTATTATATAACCGCATAACATTCATGCACCTAACACGCGCAAAACATTTTAATAACTATGCACCCAACAAGTGCAAAACCATTTTAATAACCATGCACCTAACACATGCAAAACCATTTTAATAACCAT
>BQNB010115941.1:0-21458 GCA_026074375.1 Tanacetum coccineum
AAGCAGTTAATATTGCTTGTTATGTACAGAATAGGGTATTGGTAATTAAGCCTCACAACAAGACCCCTTATGAACTTTTTAATGGTAGACCACCAACAATAAGCTTTATGAGACCATTTGGGTGTCCTGTTACTATTCTTAACACCTTAGATCACCTAGGTAAGTTTGATGTGAAGGCTAATGAGGGATTCTTTGTTGGGTACTCTGTTAATAGTAAAGCATTAGGAGTATTTAAAAGTAGAACTAGGATAGTAGATGAGACCTTGCACATTACTTATCTTGAAAATTAACCTAATGTTACAGGGAGTGGACCAGAATGGCTTTTTGATATTGATACACTGACAAAAACTAATGGTAATGCAGGTACCAAATAAAGTGTAGATGCAGGTCAAGCTGGGAAGAAGACAGTACCTAGTCATGAGTATATACTGCTACCATTATGGACTCCTGATTCATCTATCTCTTCAAGTCTTAAGAGCTCAGATGATAAGGATGCTGATGATGTTGAAAAGAAAACTACTAAGGATCCAGCAAAAGAAGATGACAAGGATGATCAGTATTTAAGAGAATTTGAAAGGTTGATTGTTCAAGGGAAAGAAGTTAAAATTAACATTAACAGCACTAACAGTGTTTCTGCTGTTAGTTTTCCTATTAATACTGCTGAAACAAAGGATGCTGATGTTAACAGCACTAACAGTATTTATACTGCTAGTTCACTTGTTAACTTTGATGGGTTATCTTATTTTAATGCTAATACCCCAGATGATCCAAAGATGCCTAATTTGGAAGATACTGGCATATTTGGTGGTGCTTATAATGATGAAGACTTTATTGCAGGAGGAGACATGAATAATTTGGAGTCTTCTATGCCTGTCAATCCTATTGCAACAACAAGAGTTCACAAAGATCATCCAGTTAAACAAATTATTGGAGATCTACATTCAACACCTCAAACAAGAAGGATGACCAAGAATTCTGAAGAACATGGTTTGACGAGTTTAATTCAAAAGCAAAGGAGAACAAACTACAAAGACTTTCAAAATTGTCTATTTGCTTGTTTTCTATCACAAGTAGAACCCAAGAAGGTGATTCAAGCATTAACATATCCAATCTAGATAGAAGCAATGCAGGATGAGCTTCTACAGTTTAAATTGCATAAGGTTTAGACTTTGGTTGATTTACCATATGGCAAGAGGACCATTGGGACAAAATGGGTCTACATGAACAAGAAAGATAAAAGAGGTATTATTGTTAGAAAAAAAGCAAGGCTGGTTGCACAGGGTTACACTCAAGAAGAGGGAATAGATTATGATGAGGTTTTTGCTCCAGTTGCTAGGATTGAAGCAATTAGGCTGTTCTTAGCCTATGCCTCATTCATGAACTTTGTAGTTTACCAGATGGATGTGAAGAGTGCATTTTTGTATGGCAAGATTGAAGAGGAAGTCTATGTTTGCCAACCTCCAGGGTTTAAAGATCCAGAGTTCCTTGACAGAGGATATAAGGTAGAAAATGCATTATATGGTCTACATCAAGCTCTTAGAGCCTGATATGAGACTTTGTCTACCTATTTATTAGAAAATAGATTTCAAAGAGGGATAATAGACAAGACTTTGTTCATTAAAAAGGTCAAAGGTGATATTCTACTAGTTCAAATATATGTAGATGATATCATTTTTAGATCTACTAAGAAGGAGTTATGCACTGAGTATGAGAAATTGATGCACAAGAAGTTCCAGATGAGTTCTATAGGTGAGCTCACTTTCTTCTTAGGATTACAGGTGATGCAAAAGGAAGATGGGATTTTTGTTAGCCAAGACAAGTATGTGGATGAAATCTTGAAGAAGTTTGGTTTTTCAACTAAGAGGATAGCAAGTACACCTATGGAGACTTCAAAGCCATTGCTCAAGGATGCAGAAGCTGAAGATGTTGTTGTTCACTTATATAGATCAATGATTGGATCATTAATGTATTTAACATCTTCAAGGCCTGATATTATGTTTGATGTATGTGCTTGTGTAAGATTTCAAGTCACACCTAAATTTTCACATCTTCATGCTGTGAAAAGAATCTTTAGATACTTGATAGGTCAACCTAAATTAGGCCTTTGGTATCCTAAGGACTCACCATTTGACTTGGAAGCTTATACTGATAGTGACTATGCTGGTGCAAGTTTAGACAGGAAATCCACAACAGGAGGTTGTCAATTTCTTGGGAGTAGATTGATTTCATGGCAATGCAAGAAGCAAACTATAGTTGCCAACTCTACTACTGAAGCAGAGTATGTAGCTGCAGCTAATTGCTGTGGTCAGGTGTTATGGATCCAAAATCAAATGCTGGATTATGGATACAACTTCATGAATACCAAGATTTTCATTGACAATGAAAGCACCATTTGCATAGTTAAGAATCCAGTATTTCACTCAAAGACTAAGTACATTGAATTATACATCACTTCATCAGGGATTTATATGAGAAGAGATTAATTCAAGTGATCAAGATTCACATTGATCATAATGTTGCAGACTTACTCACAAAAGCACTTGATGTTAGTCGTTTTCAATTTTTGACTGCTAGCATTGGAATGCTTAATCTCTGAGGTGTTGTTTGATTAGATTGATGATTGGAATAGGTTGGACACACTACTTGGATAAAATTAGGGTTTATTCTGGTAACTCAAGAGTTAGTGCTGCTGGCAGGACTTAATGCTGTTGGGCGAAAAGTTAGTGCTGCCAGGCAAAAAGTTAATGCTGCTGAGCCAAGTTAGTACTGCTAGGTTACCATTAGGGATACAACTTCTGAGGGTGTCTTTCGTAAATGAGTTGGTTACTTCACCTATGGTTTTGCTTCATTCCCTATAAAACCATTTTTGTTCATAAAGTAATCACTCTTAAACACTCTTACGATCTCAATTTTACAAACCCTAACTGAAATTTATCACCGACATTCACAATTCTCATCAATGGAGAACTTAACCTTTACTGATTCTCATAATATGGTGGCATTCTTGGAAAAATTAGAAGATAATGTTGATTTTGTAGAGATAGTTGATTTTCTTAATGCTAGTCCTATCAGGTATGCATTAATTGTAAGTCCAACTGTCTATGTGTCCTATATTGAGCAGTTTTGGTCTACTGCAAAGATCAAAACAGTCAATAATGAAACATAAATACATGCCAAAGTTGATGGCAAGACTATAGTAATAACAGAATCATCTGTGAGGAGAGATCTCCACTTTAATGATGAGGATGGTATTACTTGTCTTACAAACATTAAGATTTTTGAAAACCTTCAATTGATGGGGGTATGAAAAGCTTTCTGATAAACTTACTTTTTATAAATCTTTCTTTTCCCATAAATGGAAGTATCTCATTCATACCATCTTACAATGTTTAAGTTCTAAATCAACTGCTTGGAATGAATTTGGTACTAATATAGCATCAGCAGTTATATGTTTGGCTAAGAAACAAAAGTTTAGTTTTTCTAAATTGATTTTTGATGATATGTTGAGAAACTTGGATCCTAATTCTAAAAAGTTTTTAATGTATCCAAGGTTTTTACAACTGTTTTTGAACAATCAAATTGAAAATCTTACAGCAGTTTTTAATGATGAATATGATACACCTTCTCATACTAAAAAGGTTTTTGCAAACATGAGAAGGCAAGGAAAAGATTTTTCAGGGACTGTGACACCCTTGTTTGCTACTATGTTGATACAATCACAAGCAGTGGAGGGTGAAGGTTCAGGACAACCCACTGAACCCCAACACACACCTACTACTGCTTCACCATCTCATGTAGAACCAATCCCTATTGTTGCATCATCATCTCAACCCAAAAAGACCCAAAAACATAGGAAAACCAAAAGAAAGGCCACTGAGATATCTCAGTCTAGTGGACCTACTACCCTTGTAGCAGATGAGACTGTCCATGAGGAGAGGGGAGACAGTGTGGAAAGGGCTGCCACTACTGCTACTAGCTTAGATGCAGAGCAGGGCAGTGGTAACATAAATAGGACCCAATCCACGGCAATACCTAATGATCCTTTTCCTCAGGGAATTGGTTCAGGTGGTAGTCCCAGGCGCCAAGACACCATGGGGGACAGACCTGCTCAAACTAGGTTTGAGAGGTTGTCTAAACAGTCTAATGAACCACCTCTCTCAAGAGTTAACACACTTGGAAGTGGGGAGGACAGTATGAAACTACAGGAATTGATGGACCTTTGTACAAAACTGTCTGATAAAGTTCTTGACTTGGAGAATGTAAAGAATGCTCAAGCTTTGGAAATTCAGAAGTTGAAGAAAAGAGTTAAGAAGCTAGAAAGTAAGAAGAAGTCAAGAACTCCACAACTCAAGAGGAGATTATTCAAGGTCAGGATAGAGTCTTCTGCTGAAAAGAGTTTGGGTGATCATGAGGATTCATCTAAACAGGGGAGGAATGAAATTGATCAAGATGAAGGGATTTTATGGTTTTAAGAGGATTCGGAGACTCAGGGGAGGTATGGTCTTGATATTGGAGTTAATACTACTAGTACATCAATTACTACTACTAGTATTAATATTACTACTGTTGAACCTGTTACTACTGCCAGTACACTAATTACTACTGCTGGTGTATCTGTTAGTACTGCTGAACCAAGTACTCCTCCAACAATAACAACAACAACTGTTATTGAAGATGAAGATCTCACAATTGCTTAGACCCTTATGAAAATAAGAATTGAGAAATCAAAAGAAAAATCAAAGGAAAAAGGAGTATCGAGAGAGACTGCTACAAGACTAGCAAGAGGAGTAATTGTAAAAGAAGCTAATGAGACTGCTACAAGACCAACTATGCCACCTCCACAAATTGATTGAAAAGTATAACACCCCCATTTTCGGGACAACGCAGCGGAACATATATGGGTGTTATTTCATAGTACGATCACACATAATTCATAAAGAGAAAGAGAAGAAGAAGCTAGTAAAGCTGCAAACATTGCTGAATGGGATGATGTTCAAGCTATGATGGATGCAGACTATGAGTTAGCTGTAAAATTACAGGCAGAAGAGCAAGGAAAGATTTCCATTGAAGAAAGGTCAAAGTTATTTGTGGAGCTCATGAATGAAAGAAAGAAACATTTTGCAAGACTTAGAGCATAAGTGCAGGACGAAGAACCACCAAAATTAAATCTCAAAAGAGAAACCTTAAGTCTATTATTTTTCCACACAGGCTCAACAGAGGACCTATATGTCTAATTATATCAAACACATAGGAAGTCATACACTGTAGCAGTTGAGAGGTTATTCTTTTTATGAGATCAAGACTTTGTTTGAAACAACAATAAGGAGGGTAAACACTTTTGTTCTAATAGAGAGTGAATGTGACAGAGTAGTTCCTGAGTTAGCAGCTGGAAGTTTAAAAAGGGCTGCAGAAGAAGAACTTGATCAAGAAAGTTCTAAGAGGCAAAAGACTGGTGAAAGCTCAGAACTAGCTGAAGAAACAAGAGATAAAGAAGCTGATGAACTGTCACAAGAAGAGCTACAACAAATGATGATAATAGTTCCAGAGCAAGGGATGAATGTTGAAGCCTTACAAACTAAGTATCTAATAATTGACTAGGAGATTTACACTTAAGGCACTAGGAAGTACTGAAAGATCATCAGAGTTGGAAATCATACTGAGGTACATTACTTCTTTGATGATATGCTGAAAGCCTTTGACAGGGATGACTTAGTGATGATGTGGAGTCTGGTTAAGGAGAAGTTCAATTCAACAGAACCAACTGATGACAAAAGAAAGAGAGATATGGGTTGAATTAAAGAGATTATTTGAACCAGATATAGATGATGAGTTATGAAAGCTTCAAAAGCATATTCATGATTTAACTTGGAAGCTATATGATTCATGTGGAGTGCATCATGTGTCTATAGAGAAGGGAATAGACATCTACCTGCTGGTAGAGAAGGAGTATCCATTGTCAAAAGGAACTCTTACATTAATGTTGGTCGCAAAGCTCTTGGTGGATCAAGATAATGAGATGTCCAGAGAACTTCTTAGGAAGATATTTATGTAGGTTAAAAGTCCAAGAAGATGAAGTGTTTGGAAGAATCTTCTCAATTTTATAAAGTCATAACTTAAGAAGTAGAAGAGTGTTTGAATACATCCTCCTGAGGTTCAAGAAGATTTTATTCAAGAAACTTGATGATTAATATGATGAATATCAAGTTTAGGGGAGGATTGTTGGGAATAAAAGGATTCTTAACTTTTACTACTGCTGGTTCAAGTTACAACTGCTGGTTGGAGTTACTACTGCTGCTCAAGATTGAAGAAAAAGTTCTAAGTCATTACTACTGCTAGTGTAATATTAGTACTGCCAGTACAAAATGTTACTACTGCTAGAAGTGTTTCTGCTGTTAGAGTTAAGTTAGTACTGTTAAGGCATAAGTTAGTACTGCTTATGTGATAGGAATGAGATATATTAGGAAAAGATATGTATGAGTAGAAAATGCGTTGTAAGCCCATTAGGGTTCCTTGGTGTATAAAAGGAGACCCTAGGGCATGTAGTTTATATATCTCATTCATATACATTCATAGAATTCATAGTTTATAGCTTCAAGGTTTTGTATAACCCTAACACTATCAAGAGTGTTCGTATTAATATATTAAGGCTTAAAGTTTGGTATTATACAATCTTGTTTGTTACTGTTTTATTACTTATTCTTCTTAGTATCATAGACTAGATTCCGCATAGTCTTTGATATATTCAATCAAAGTTTCTACCATAGTTGTCTTGGATTTATTCAATACAACTAAGCCTTTTACAAGCTAAGCAAGATCTATTCAAGTAGGATCAACAAGTGGTATCAAAGCTTGTTGAGAAACTTTGAATAAGAAGAAACAATCTACACATACTAAATCTATTTTTTGTGAAAACATGGAGGCAGTATCTTCACCAATATCTATGAATTTCAAAATAACACAATTCCTTTGCAAACTGAATTTCCAAGATACAAGTTCTTTTGGGTCTACTTTGAAATAATTTGACTAAGAGTTTCTGATAAATCAGGATGGCTATTAGGGCTAGTTATCACCTAAAAGCTGATAATGTATCCCTTTAGCAAATCAGTGTATCTTCGGGGCTCAAGGATATTACTAAAAGAAAAACACATTCTCAGCGAAAACAATTTTGTTCTAGAAAGTTTTTCTTCCCATAAATGATGCTATTTCTCTAAAGATTGGTTAAGATGAACACTTTTAAAGCATGAGAAAATTTAAAATTTTTGTACATTCTTTCATCTTTTATCTCGTAGAAATAGTATCCAAGAACTTAATTTTTAGTGAGGATAACTAAAAAACAGAACGAGAGATAAAAATCGTATGTGAAAAGAAAAGAGCATACGTCGTGTGTCAGCAAAAGCAAGAATAAAGGCACATGAGAAAGAAAATGACATAAGTATGGACAAAAAGAAATGCCCGTCCATAGAAAACAGATAAAGTGAATAAAAACAAAAAATGAAATAAATGTTTTAAGTTTGTATTCATGTGAAACTAATCAAAGTTTGAATCTTATTCTCAGAATTCAACATGTCAAGAACAAATTCTCAAGCTCAAATTGTCTCTAAAGAACAGCTGGTTACACGTGCTAATAGACTTGTCATCAAGAAGAACAACCAGCGTGCCGCTTTAGATTCGCATATCACCGATACCATGCTGAGATTTGTTGTTGAAATTATAAGACACCACAAGCTATACAATCTGGTTCCCTTAACTGCAACCGTACCGATCATTTACCTACATCAGTTTTGGATAACCATCAATCATAAAAAAATAACCATACGTTTACTTTTGAACTAGAAAATAACACTTTCACTCTCACACCTGGACTACTTAGAACTGTATTTCAGATGCCTCCACCTGATCCCAACAACACCTATATCAAACTTCCCTCAGAAATTCAAACTCTTGAATTCATTAAGATACTTAGTTATGATAAAGATCCCAAAACAAGTTGCTTTGCGATTCTAAAAGTCGCCACAGAGACTGTCATCCAACCATGGAGAGCTATAAATGAGTGACTCCAACAATTCTTACAGGAAAAGACTCAAGCTGGGACACAGTTAGACTTCCAGTACTTTCGATACTATAGGGTATCGTTCACTCTGCCAATTTAGATTTTGCATCATTAATTTAGGACGAATTTGAATGGCAAATAGTTTAAAGATCAACCAGACCTTCAAAGATGTCTAAGATGTTGTACACCCGCTTTACCAAGCTTATCATTGACTACCGTCTTTTACTCAACAAAAGTATTCCTTGCCGATTAGACTCTAAGTTGCACAGTTCACAAGATGATCATCCCATAACCAAATTGGTAAACATAACTAACGGTGAATACAAGTTTGGAATGGAACTTCCTGATGCTATGATCAGTGACGCAATCAAGAAGAAAGCAGGGTACAAGTATTATATGCCTAAGAAAGTGGAAAGTAAGAAAGCTAAAATTGTTGATAAACCAAAGAAGCAACACGTATCTCTAATCAAATATGGAAGAGGAAAAGGTTTTATGTGTTATGGTAATCAAGTAGCAAATGTTCCCAACAAACTCAAGAAACATGTTTTGCCAAGGAAAACAAGATCTTTTACTATCGCTAAAGAAGCAGTTATAGGTGAACTTTCAAACTCCATCAGTATTCAAGAACCACACTCTCAACGACGTTGAAGGATTCAATTGACAATTGACAGCCAAAATGACGAAGCCGTTGCAGATATGTACAATGAGTAGGGACAAAAACTCAAAGGTCAGTCACTGTTAGACTTATGAAAAGGATCAAAAGATAGCAGACTAGAGAGATTAAGGAAAAAGAAGCAACCAGTTGCAAGAGAAGGATCAAGTGCTGCTCACAACAAATACTATTCTTCATCAGATACTACTAGTGATGCAACATTCTACTCTTCCAGTTTAGACGAATCAAAGGAAAGTGCAAATGAAACTGATGATGTTGATGAATTTGATATGGATTTATCTCATGATAATCTACGTGGAGATGATGATGATGCAAGGTATGGAGTGTTCATGCATAACAAGTCTACTACAACACCTAATTTTACCTACTTTAGTCTAACGGTTACAAGTTCCTTGCTAGACTTCATTCATACCTTACTAGATGAAACACCTACAAATGAATTGACGGATTTTATGAGTCATCCAGTGTATACTAATTCTTAAACAACCTCAGTAGTGCATAACCTAAAGGGAAATCCTGAGCTAACAAGCTATATATTAGGTGCACCCGAAGTACCACTTAGTACACATGTAGATGTTCTAGCAATAAAATCTTTAATGCATGAAATGTTCCCGGATGAGAATGCTCATCACATACCATCTCTACCAGCAAAGAAAATTCCCTATCCTACAACATATCCCCAACCAAGCTCCTTACAAGCCGAAGTAAAGAACATGATGCAAAAGGTTAAATAGAATATGAGGAAGTTCAACTTCAAGAAGGCAGTCACACAGAAATTCAAGGAATATGATCAGAAGCTGGTAGCTCTTACAAATTTCAATGTTTCTAAAGCATTTGAAAAAGCCATCCAAGCAAAAGTTCTGACAGAGATCAAAAAGCTTCTACCTACTCATATCCCAAATGCCATTGCAACTTATGTTAAGCCTTGCTTTAACACCTCTGTGCTAGAAGTAATGAAAACTAACCAAATCAATCTCTTCACTCAATTATCCACCTCCACTGATGATCTCTCAAAAATGGAATTAAAGATAAAGCTGTTGAACCGAATTCACTTGAACAAGTTAAATGACACTCATATAACTCATCAACAACTTTATGACACCCTTTATGAATACATAATTCTCGATCAAGATGCACTCGATGCTCAAGCTACATAATCATCCTTTCACAAAAGGTCTCACGACAATCAGGATCCTCTTAATAATCGGGAGGGGGAGAACAAGAAGAAACGTCGAAAGGATGTCGGTGAACCTTCTTCTAAATCATCAAGGTAAAGTAGATCTCTCGTGATTACTAAACAAGATGATACATGTGACAATCCGTCAAATTCAGGTCTTTATTTTATTCTTGATTATTAAATATAATTTTCATTTTTATGTTGAGATATGAACTCACGACAAAACCGGAAGAAATTAGGGTTTACGATTGTAATTTGCGCGACGTTTACAAAGAATCGACGAATCCTACGTTAAGTATCGATGATTATAATTTTCATCACTTACTTTTTTCCGTTGTGTTTCGCGTTTACGTGAATTCTTGCTAAAACTCGCGTTTTTACCTTTAAACTTTACCTTTTCTTAATTATACTTTACACAACACTTAAATAAACTTATAACATAAAAATAAAAAAAAAATACATTTTCCCAAACCCAAGGCCATAGGGCCGGTTTCTCCACCCCCACACTCAACCCTTTTCTTTTTTCTATAACACTCATTACACTTCCATTTTTCCATACATGCAAAACCATTCCACTTCACAAGATTTCAAAAATTTCTCTTCTTCCTTCTTCCTCCCATTGCTGCCAGACACCCTAGGACCACCACTACCATCCTCACAAAAATTTTCATCTCCTTTTATCCATTTATAACATAATCTCCTAAGCTCTTGCAAAGTTTTGGCGCAATTCCATGAAGATTTGAAGGATTTTGGGGCTTTTTTCTTGATATTTGCTTAGATCTAGGTGGTAAATGAATGGATCAACTAGTAGAATCATTAGAAAACACTTAAAAATTTGAGGCTGTAAAGAACAGAAAAATACGAGTATCTAGGTTGGTCAAATGGGTGATATTGCTTGTAAAAGTGGTAAAGCAATGCTTTGTGATGATGTACTAATTGGCCAAGCAATGGAAAGTTAAAAATGAGTGAGTTATGCCCTTTTTACTAAAAGAGGTCTAATCTGACCTTGCTAGACAGAACGTATAAAAAGTCATGATTGCGTACTGAGTTGGTTAAAAACCTAAAACTATGAGACCTAGATAAAATCATGTAGGTTCTGTACCAATTGGATGATCAACCAATTCATTATGGTTTGAAAATGGCATCAAAAATGGTGAAAGTGAATTTTCAGCCAAAAATGCCAACTTGACCTTTGTATAATGAAGTGACCTTAAGTATATATTTACTTAAAATAAGTATAAAAATAACTTATAATCTATAATGTACATTTAAAAATGAAACTAGGAATATAAATTTTATAAGTATATCATTTATGGTTTGAAAGATACAACTATTTTTGTAAGCATAAACATATAATTTTTTTTACGTCTATATCAATACTAAAATTTGTAAAGCGTTTTTGCGACTAAAACCCGAGATGGTAGGACCCACTTTTGGGAACTTTTGTATGATGAACCTACTGATAATAAACTTAACCCGACATCGAGAACCCGAAAATTTACTATAAACTCATAAACAAGCTTAAAATGGACTATATGACCATATTGGGCCATTAGGCCCAATGTATATGAATGGACCTATTGGACTTAACTTTGGACCCAACCCACTTGGGCCTAATTAATGGGTTAAGATCTGGTCTTGGACTTATAAAATGGACTAAATTACTTAATGGACTCATAAATGGGCCTATTGGGCCTTTGGACAAAAATTGGTAACAACTAGTGAAAAATGAGCTAAGTTAGTACATGTTAAACACATAGAAGACTATGAGAATAAAACTTGGGGAATTATAAATTGTTGATCATCATATAAGATACATGTATATATACGTATTTAAATTGTGAATTTTATTTTATCGACTAGAAACCTAAGACCCGTTACAATTTGTATAGGTCTTGGTTGATTGACGCGCCTACTTTCGAAGTTTTTATTCATCGATATTCTCGTCCGACATCACTAAGTGAGTTCATAGCCTCACATTTTTACACTTTAATTGTTTTATAAACCCGCGAGGGAGATAACATGCTTGTTTTTAAAATAGAACACAAGGGACCCGAATGTATGCTAGTAGCCTTGATTATTATAAGTTAGCTTAACTCGCTAGATAAAAGACCCGCGGAAATCATGAATTGTTAATTGCCGGGAAAAAGGCATACGCTTATACATGAAATAGTACTATTTGGAGGCTACCACCTCCGATCCGTGACGACTAGCTATCGTCATGTGTCGGGAATATGACACCACGGATGCATTGTATAGAGAATAAGATACACTCATAGCGAGGGTGTATAGTGGGCATTATATTGAATATATGGTAAGGTTTGATGTCATGAGGCTTATAATAATCCCCTGATATAACTTTGTATGGCCACATCGTTGTATCCAGATGAATATTGAAAAATAATACTTGTGTTCGGAAATTATTTTTATTGTTTATATATATAAACTCTATGGATTCACTCAACATTATTGTTGACTTTTAGCATGTTTTATCTCAGGTCCTTGAAGGTAATTCGGTGATGGAGATATGAAGGCCCGCTAAATAATTATTCATTTGAAAATGTTTTGTAAAACATTGTATGATGTTGTTAAACTTATTGGGACCGTGATGTAAACTTTATTTTATTCAAATGAATGAAATTTTCTCAAAACGCCTCTTTTTGAGTCGTTTTCTATGATTTGAGTTATTGTGCTACGACGTAACACCATTGGACCCTTCTGCTGACCGAGCTGAATTGAGGGTGTTACACAAGCCATTACTGAATTGGATCTGCCTTGTGCATCAATATAGTCAAACTTTTTCAAGGTGATTGATGCACTGTTGTGTTTAGAAACATGGTCTAGAACTTTATTCTTTGGTTTCCAAACCCAACAAGCTGAGGCCCTAACAACATTAACCATCCTTCCCTTAACAGCATTAATTACTGCTTTTGTCCTAGCAATATTATCATTGTTACCCCTAACAGTATTAACCCTTTGATTAATTTTACTGTTTTTAAAAGTTGTGTTCTTATTGATGGGCCTCTTTATAGTTGAATATGCTGTTTTTAAAAAATATGACATTGGCCTAGCATCATTCATTGTTTTCTTTGTGTGAGTAGTTTTAACTTGTCTAGCAGTATTAACCAATACTGCTGGCTTTGAAGTATTTTGCCTAGCAGTATTAATTGATACTAGGCCAGATTTCATTAATACTGCTCTTGGAACCATGTTCCTTTTAGCACAGAGGTTAGTCATTTTAGCAAAGTTCTTATGATTCACCCTTTTAGCATTGTTCCAAACTAGTTTTACCATCCTTTGATTTTCATACCAGCAATTACAATCAACCTGCAGATGATCAAAACTACCACATACATAACAGGCCTTATTGAACATCTCAAAATCACTTCCTAGTTTTGGTGACATCTTATTGTTCTAGTTTCTCTGATTGCCTCTAGGAATGTAGGTGTCCTGCCTAACTTGCTCAACTTGTTTTACAATTTTCCTAGTTGTTTGTTTCTGATGTTTAGCTTTGACAAACTCTATCTTAGCAATACTAGGTTTAACTATTTTATTTTCAATCTTAGACTTAGACTCATCTTGTTCCTTATCATCTAACACCCAATCCTCAATAATTAGGGCACCGTCATTCTTCCTAACTATCTTAGGCTCTACTTCACTAGACTCAACTTTACTTTTCTTAACTTCAGGCTCACTAACAGACTCATTTAAACCAATATAGGATAAATCTAGTTTTGGAGGCAAGAACTTTCCTGTGTATAGAGGTGGAACTGCATTATAGCCTAAACCTTTCTTGTAGTTGTCAACTATCAGACAGTCTATTAGCTTGTTTAAACTTTTAGATGCATTTTCAAGTTTATCTACAGTTAGTTGAATGCCATCTTTTTCTTTTAAAGCTATGTCTAGCTTCTTTCTAAGCTCTCTAATGGTTATATCTCTTACTTTAATTTCCTATTTTAAGCCCTTAATATCATCTAGATAAACAGATTCATTTGTTTTAAAGAATTCAAGTCTTTCTTCTACTTGCTTTAAACCTAGCTTATAACTTAGAACCAATAACTCTGATTTCTTTAAATCTATTGATAGTTGTTCATTCTGTGATTTAAGTGAATCAACAGTTTTTAACAAGAGTTTGAACAAGTAGAATCTTTAGATACCTTAGAGTCTGAACTTGAAGATGAGTATGCCATGAGTGCATAATTAGTAGGACCTTCCTCTGCCTGATCACTCCAGTCATAACCAAGACCATCACGTGACACCAAAGCTGCTGAATTTGATGTTTCCACAGGGACAATCATTCTTGTGCTTTCTTTGTTCCTGCTGTCTTGATTTTTTGGAGCTCTGCACTCTCTAGCAAAATGTCCCTTCTTATGGCAGTTATAGCACGCCACATTAGACTTGTCAAAACCAACAGTCTCATTGCTATTTAGAGTAAGCTTCCTTCCAGTGTTCTTCAAAAACCTTCTTGCCCTTATAGTCAACATGGCCATTTGCCATTTCAGATCCATCTCTTCCAAGTCATCTTGATGGAGTTGTTCCAAGTCCTCATGTGCAAGTTGAGGACTGTTTGGTTGACTTGCAAGGAAAGCACAAATAATAGCATCACTCAAGTTATCAATGTTTGTTGAATAAGTAGCATTACCTTGAGTGCTAGTAGTAGAAACTCCATGAGAAGTATTAACTGCTGCATTAGTAATGCTAGGGCTGTTAGAGGATACAAAAGCCATGTTATGTATGCTTGAGCTTGAGCTGGACATCCCTCTGACTTCTGGTTCATATACTTTAAGGTTGTTGTAGAGATCATCCATGCTCATTGATTCTAGATAAGGTTTAATCCTCCACACAACAGCATGTGTGTTCCATTCAAGAGACAAACTTCTTAACAACTTTTGATTTACATCCTCCTGTCTAATCTTCTCATCCAAGAGCTCTAATTGACTCACAAGCTTTTGTAATCTATCAAAGGTCTGATCAAGCATCTCTGAGCTTGAAGCAAAGAAGTTTTCATACTGCTGCTTTAGGAGATTCCTCTGTGTCTTTTTAGTAGCAGCATTTCCACCAAACCTCTTTTCAATACCTTTAAGCAATAGCTTAGCATCTTTGATAGAGTTAAACTTTAATCGATGTTCATTGGGAATGCCCATCATTAAAGTGCTTCTTGCTTTCACTTCTAGTATTCTCAAAGCCTTATCTTCAGCAGATGTAATAGGCAACACAATCATAACACCTTATACTATTCTTGATCTTGGCAAGGTTGCTCCATTCTCTATTACTTCCAAGAGTGCATAGTCCATCATTTGTATGTACTGTTCTATTCTCATCCTCCAGATCTCATACTCACCAGGTTTGATCATGGGAACTTTGGATGCAGCCACTATATGTACAGAGTCTTGATCCATGTTTTCTAGCAAAAGATCTTGTGTGATGAAAACATATTCATCTTATCAAAGCTTCTCAACAAGCTCTGATACCACTTGTTGATCCCAGTTCTTTAAAGATCAAATTCCTTAGTTTGTATAAGGTTTAGTTATATTGGATAAATCCAACACAACTATAGTAGAAACTTTGTTAAAAGTATTAAAGATTATGCGGAATTTAATCTTTAACAATAAGAAGAATTTATCAATGAATCAATACACAAGCAATTCACAAACAAGCCTCAATATTATTAAGATAATAATACAAATACTCTCCTAATATTAGGGTTACAAAACCTTGAAGCTATAAACTAATCGACTTGTATCTGACTCTATGAATGCGTATCAAACTATATGCCTTAGGGTCTCCTTTTATACACCAAGGAACCCTAATGGGCTTACAATACTTTCCTAAGCAATCATAATCTATTCCATATACAAACTTAATACTTATCACATAAGCAGTACTAACTATGAAACAATACTAACTTATAACTAACTGTACTAACTATTACACTAGCAGTACTAACTTCTTCAACAGCATTAACTTCAACAGTCTTAGTCTTTAAGCAGTCTTAACCTTTGAGCAGCATTAACTTTGTACTGGCAGCATTAACTGTATACAAGTAGTATTAACTTGTTAACTAGCAGTACTAATATTTACTAGCAATACTAACTAAGTACTAGCAGTAGTAACTATGTACTAGTAGTAGTAACTTACTGTACTAGCAGTACTAACCACTTAGCAGATTTTCTTTGAAGTTCATGAGCAGCACTAACTTCATCTGAGCAGCATTAATCCAAACAGCATCAAGAAGACTTTTAATCCCAACAAAAAGGTTTTCTCCGCCTAAAGGGAGCTTGTTAACATAGTGAAATCTCGAGTAGGATACTTGAGGAGTGGAGTAGGATGAAGAGGTGCTTCGTAGCCAAACCATTATAAAATCTTGGAGTCTTGGTTTGGTTTTTTCTTTCTTTATCTCTTTATATTGTTGTGATTATTACTTAGCATTAGTTTACTTATATTATTTGTTCATATTTTTGATTGGTTGAACATATTAAACTTGGATTGAACTATTTTAGAGGCAAACTTTTAAAACATAAAACTAACCGGTAAACTATTTAACCCCCCTTCTAGTTTCCGCATATACTTTATAATTTTATAATTTAGAAGTTGCCTACACCATCATTAAAGATGGTTGTCAATATGTGAATAGTTAGGTCAATTTTAGTTGCACACTTCCTAACAAAAATTTATTGTACTCCAATGAAAATTAATGGGATAACATGCAATGTAGAGGCCAATATTCAACTCACACAAAAATAACCATATAACAACTTAGAAATTAAAACAATAAAAAGGTGATTTGTATATTTTTATAAACTATAAAAATCACATATAAGCACATAAACACATTGAAAACAATAATTAAAAATCACATGTTTTAAATAATAATTATTCAGACGCATCATTTTATTAAAAATATTAAATAGCTTTTAATCAAGAAATAAACACTATCTACATACCTGAATGTGGCACAAGGATATCCATTGCTGTAATAACATGTTGGTTTAGTATAAACCGACGAGATCATCAAAACTGATCACAAGGCCATCCCCAAGCTGTGGACAAAGCAGGTTTTCATACTAATCCGATCAAGGTGTTATCCACAGTGTCAAGCATGGCATCAAATTGTGACCCGTTTATAAACAATATACTAGACACCTCCTCAAGAACAAATGCAGATAGTCATACTTCACAAGGAAGCGCATGAAGGTGTTATCCACAATACCTAAAACAGAAAAATCACATATTAGAATAACTATTAACAACCTATATTTTGGTGTTATCCATTTGCATTCAAATACAATATTCTTTGTCATAAGTTAATTTAAAAAAATCAAGTAAATTTAATAAAATTATTTATTCAAAATTATTTTTAACAGCACTGGTTATATGGACAAACCTGATTTTCATTTATTTATACACAATGGCAAACATTAACTAGATTTGATACATAACTACCTTTATTTAATTGGAGTACTTGAAGGCCAGTTGTCAACTTGCGAAGTCATAGTTTAAGCCTATTTATACCCAATAAAAAAGAGTTTTTGCATATCAATTCTGTCTTAATATTTTTACCATAAATTTGAATACCCGTACTTCAAAAAATGGCTCCTATTCCTTTGAGTGTTCATTTGGCTGCGGTTTTTGAGCGCGAGGCTATGGAGGAAGCACATTAGGGTTCTTTCTGCCGTTGGAATTGCATGGAACTCAGTGAAAGGATTAGGCAAAGAGATGATGCCATTGCAAACATCCAGTTTGTTGGGAATCGGCATAATATACAAAGCGATGTTGCTTATCTAAAAGAGATACAACTTGGAGATATTGGGAAGCTGGACTGGTTCAGGGTAATGGCAGTTGAATCAGAGCACCACTTACATCGTAAGCGATGGTATATTACCAAGGTGGCAAACCAGTATTTGGTGGTAATGGTTTAGGCTTTAGAAATAAGGATGTAGTTGTATTATGGTAGTAGTACTTGGAAGTAAAACAAGCAGGTGGTTCTATTTTCGAAGTTGTAGTTGGATGTACCTCTATGTAGGTCTTTTATTTGTATATGGGTCTAATCTAAATTATGTTGCTTTTAATGTTTAATGTTTCTTAACTTACTCCATGACTTTCATTTCTTATAAACTGGATTAACCAAAATAAAGAACTTAATAAATATTTAAGCATACCTGACAATTGTACACCAATGGGATTACAACTGCTGAACCCCAATCAAAACACACCACGTCATAAAAAACAGCGATATAAACGATAAACTAGACATTGGCTGCAATTAAAATTGCCCTGCCAAGTACTTGTCTGGTATGTTAGATATAACTGACATGGCTGCAAATGAAATTTGCCCTGCCATTCTATTGATATAATATCAACCATATGATTAGCAACAAAACCAAACAACGTTGTGAAAATTCAGATTTCAAAGCAAACTCTAATCTAAGCGCAAGGAATACAGTTCACATAATAAATATAGACATACATAACAACTTATGACAAGTATAGACATAAGCACCTTAAACTTTATCAATTCAAAAATACCAAATTTACACATCTAAAAATTTATCAATTCAAATAAACCAAATTTTAATAGAATTACGTAACTTATATTTCTTTTAAAACATTATGTCAGTGTCAAACATAAAGAAGGTGTCCGTCTAACATTTGAACATAAGCAAACACTCATCAAAACAGTTATAATAAGGTACCAAGATAACTAAAAAGTCATAGTAATCAGTATAAGAATATACTTTACGCCAAACATGACAAATATACGCATACGAAACAACTCATGACAACTAATGTAAGCATACATAAAAAGTATTGAGACAAGCACCTTGATAACGCTCAAATTGATTATGTTTCTAGTCGTGTTATATGTACTTTTGCATAAGTTATTTGGCTATTTATCTATGGTTATGTTACATAATTGTATCAAAGTATGTTTGCAAATATATTTATATCCAAAATAAAAATGTGAAGAAATGACAATTAAATCAAGTTTTATTCAAGTACAAAGAATCCCGCATCAAGATCAAGCTCGAAAGCATTTCAAAAACAAAAGAGCCAACCATTTGAGCTTTCAAGTCCTAAGATAGAGCTAAAATGAAGATATATTGAAGTATGATGACCCTTGTCCCTCACATAACTCAAACAGGAAGCTTAAACGCAAAATCAAAGAATCCGTGTGATGCCGCTAGGAGCCAGCCGGCCAGCTGAAAGAAGCCGCACAGCATAAGGCCCTAGCCGCCCAGCTCGGGTGAGTTCGTTTTTCCAAATTGCATCTAGAAGCTCCTTAACCGACTTAAGATTTATCTAGATCCTCTCCCCTGGAATAAGATGGTTCTTTTGCTCCAAGAAAAGCATTTAATGCCCCTGGTCATCCTAGTAGTATAAAAAGAGGGATTGGGTAGAGATAAAAAAGACACTTCTCCTATTATCTCATCATCCATTCCCTACTACTCTTTAATAGTGATCTAACCTCTCCTAAAAACTTAAAAAAACTCCAAAAATTGGTTGG
This sequence comes from Tanacetum coccineum, assembly GCA_026074375.1. NCBI lineage: Eukaryota > Viridiplantae > Streptophyta > Magnoliopsida > Asterales > Asteraceae > Tanacetum > Tanacetum coccineum. The sequence continues at coordinate 19,406 of BQNB010115941.1, forward strand.
TAGGAGCAGCCATCTTTGAAGGTCAAGATTATAAAGAATTCATCTTAGTTCTTCAAGGCATCATAGCCCCATCTCTTGTAATCTTTTACAACTTCTTGTAAGACCTTTAACCATGTTCTTTAGTGCAATATTTTGTGGATTTATGTATTTGTTTGCTATGAGTGGCTAGTGCTCTTATGCACTTGATTAAGATGATGTTTGTGGTATGATGATTTGGTCATGATTGTGATAACATGTTTTTCTTCAATTTCAAGCTATTTTTAAGATCCATCTATGCTTATGTTTCATGTGACATTGTTTTATTACACCGGATTGATTGTTAAGAATAACATAGGTCGAAAGGGTTATTGTTATCAATCAGTTGTTGCCTTTTTATCTATAATCGGCTACCTTTTGTATTGACCATTTCTTAAGCAGTTTTGATCTAATAAGAAACATAATTGTGGGTGTTAACAAGTTTGTGAAACGAACCGCGAATCAAACGAATAAAAAATGAATTAGTCTTGAATTGATTGATTGAACTTAAGGCTTGTTTTTATCATTTGCAATCTTGAAGAGGATTAAAGGTTTTAAAAACAATAGATTGGATCACCATCTGATTCTAATAATCAACATGTTAAGATGTTTATCACAATCATACCAAATCGGATTCCAAACTAGTCTAATCAAGTGTATTTTTTTAATCATCTGAATCTTCGTTATAATCAGTGCTTGCTTTTTAGGATTGTTTATCATGAATTTAAAACATCTCCGAAACACACTAATCCCCGCGAACGATCCCGGCTTACCATATAATCTCTTGCTACTAACGGACGAGTACACTTGCTAATATGTGTTGCTAAGAAATTCGGTAGACCGAGTTATAAATTTAAAACTTGATCGTGTTTTAAGTTTTAAATTTTGTGCCTTAATCATCCCTTGGTGCCCGTCCTTGTTTTAGAAAAAAGGGTTTTTTTTAGTTCGAGCCAATCAGCCGCCCGGCTGATCTCACAAGCCGCTCGGCTCGTCCTTCGCAAACCAACCACCATCACCAGCTGCTCTTCTAAATCACCCTGAGCAGCCCTAATTTTTTTTCTTTCTCGTATCACCTTTTTCTTAGAACCAAGACCCACTCGAATTCATTCCTAGTTATGTATTGCTTTTGAATGCACACCCGTTCTTCAAGACAAGAACCGACTAATCCTTTTTTAGAACTCGAGCGTTTTATTCACCAAGCAAAAATGAAAAAGAAGCGAAGCCCATTCATACCCATAAAAGACTGAATTCCTAAAGTTAAATACCCGCCTTTTGGAAACCTTTTCGAAGCACTAGTTGTTTATAATCCATTTCTTGATCTACCATTTCCAATGGCCGACGATCAACCCATGTGGGGAAACAACCGAGCCGTAGCAACCACTCACGGAAGTGCTATCGTTGCAGTTGACCTTGGAGAAAATTTCACCGTTAAAGGACATCACATTTCAATGATTAAAGACTGTCAATTCGATGGTCGTGCGCGAGCCGATCAACATAAGCACATCACCGAATTCATTGGGATTTGCGGAATGATTCGATATGGCAATACCAATGTGGACATTATCAAACTCAAACTTTTTCCATCATCTCTCTCAGGAGATGCTAATGTATTATTCAACGAATTAAGTCCCGGTATTATCACTACTTTGGAACAAATGAGACAAGCTTTTGTAAGCCGATTCTTTCCACCAGCAATGTTTGACCGACTCATGGGAGAAATGTTGGGATTAAAAGACTTTTTAGTGCTGTTGAAGTTACTACTGCTGGTTACGAAGTTACTGCTGCTGGTTATGTTTTCTGCTGCTGATGAAGAACTAAAGAAAATATTTTATGTAGTTAGTACTGCTAGCACAAAAGTTACTACTGCTAGTGTTAGTTACTATTGTTAGAGTAATATTGATGTTGCTCAAGTTAAGACTGTTTAGTTATAACTGCTTATATGATAAGTATGAGTTATATTAGGAAAAGATCATGATTAGTTAGAAACGTATTGTAAGCCCATTAGGGTTTCTTGGTGTATAAAAGGAGACCTTAGGTT